>CBVK0100286287.1:0-23040 GCA_900067695.1 Picea abies
AACCTGGGGTCTCCAACTTCTCATGGCCATAACTCTCTAACCATGAGGAGTTATGTGACATTCTACATGCCACCGGAAATGGCATGAAAAGAACTATACATATAGGATAGTTTCCCTAACAAATTCAATGTCCTTCATCTCATTATTCCATAATTAAGCACGTGTTCTCTTACTCTGCAAAGCGTCTTCCCGTGAGGGCTTTCACCATAATGGGACCACTTTGGAGTTCATCCATATTTACTTCTTATCAACCATGACAAGACAATAATGAGTCATCTTTACATCAAATAATATTAGGTCCATTACCCAAACCTTTGTGTTGTGAGGCTTTATTCAAGGGTTGACATCAATGACAACCAACCTTAATCAACACATAGTTGGAAAAATGGGTCAGCACCTCTTCACAGAAATGCTAATAATTTTTTAAATTCGCCTCCAAATGTTCCAGGGAATCATTTTCCTTCTTTCTGAAGGAAACTAAATTTTGAGATGTTTCCTAGGCTTCAGTAACTAGCTGCATTCTTTTGTTGATGTTATTCTCTATCAGGGCTCTAGAGCATGCAAGGAGGGTAGAGGATACTTTCATCTTGGTTGCAGTGGTAGAAGGTACGATTTTTGCTAAAGGACTGGAAAATTCTGGGGTTGCAATGAAAGCCTACTCAAATTCGTTGAGGCAATCTTTCAATATATCATTTTCCGTCTCAATTCCTCCAATGGAATCCTTTAGAATTTCATCGGTTACTTGGTGAAATGAGGATATTTGGGATGGCCACATTTTCCTAAAGTTAATCTCTGTGAGAGATTTGTCTTTCCTATTTTTTACATCTCTCTTTTCAATGACCATACTTTTAGATTGGTTGTCAAAAACAGCGCTCTGGAATACGAAGGATTCATCTTCGTCAAAAATTTCAGTCTCAGCTATTTCCACTGTTGACGACCCAATTTTTTGCATGTTCTCAGTTTCAATTTCAAGTTACATCTATTCACTTTCAATTTCGGGTTCCTCTGCCTACCCTGCATTGTTTTTTCTCTTCTTGGTCAGTGAACTTTTATGAGAACTATCAATTTTTATGCGAGGAGGGTTCTTATCTCCTCCTTCATTCGAATATTTATGGGTTGCTTTCTTACTGGGGTGGGTCGTCGAATTGATGCTCCGTGATGTTGTGCTCTTGGAGTGTTGGCGGGGGACTGGGTACTCTTTTCACATAATACTTTTCCCTGTTGTATGTACAATTCAGTCGTGCTTTACAATGTCTCTGCATCGCAATCGGCACAAGAAGGATTGTTGTCGCATTGTCCTTGTCTTCAATCAAGTGTCTATGGATAAAAGAGTTGTTGAAGCCAAGTGCCAGTAAATGTTCTCGAAAAATCCCATTAGGGTCGAATCCTTTTATCCTTTCATCATACTTTAGGTTCAATTTCTTGAAAAGGCCGGCAAAATCGTCAATCTTGTTGACATTTCTACACACAAAGTCTCTGACTTTCCAGGGTAGAGGAATGAAATGTTTTTTTTTTCTTGTCATGGAAAACATACAACCAGTGGTTGTATTGCCTTGATATTTCTGCAACAAACATCTTGTTTGTGATGTGGCATGGAAGGAAAGAAGGATTTTCCTTACAGCCAAAAACCATGAGGACACTGTGATTTTCCTTTTGTTCAAGTGTACCCTTCTTGTTCAAAACCTTGGTTTCCTGGCCAAACATCTGCGGAGCATCCTTGCCTAACAATAAATATTTTAAAACTAAACAAATCCATTAAAAACTTCATAAAAACAATGGGAGGCCTTGTGCCTCCATAGGGCCTCATACCATAATGTTACTTGATCGAATCCACAATTTATTTTATTGGAAAGAGAAAGTTTTGGAAATGAACAGCAATGCACTATTGTGAAAATCAAGTAGGATGACATATAAAATTTATACGATTATTTGAATCATGACAACTGGGAACAGATCTCAATGGAAATTAGCTTCCCCCAATCAAAAATGTATTGTTCCTTCACTGTGAAATACAAAATATAAATAATTATATGGGAAATACTTGTCGTGGATGTCTATCTCGTTATTCTTGTAAACAGCCAAGAAATTTCCCAGAATGGATTTCTAAAGGAACTTACTTGCAACCTTGTGATATCTTCAGGAACTGTTATTGGGCCTTCAAGGAAGTCAGCTAAGATTTCCAACCCATTATCATGTTTTTTCTAGAAACTACTTGCAGTCTTGTCCTCTAAATGTCAATGTTGGCTCAGGCAATTTTAACATCTCGTGAAGACCTGAGGTGACAAAGAAATAGGATAATGGTCGCGTAGTGGAATAATTATTTGGCCTGGAAGATATTTTCGGCGCACCAAGAGACCACCTCCTTACAGTCAAAAACCTCAGGGACGCAACTTGCACGAGCAATTCTAGAGGTCCAAATCACTTCGTTCTGGGTGGAATGGGATGAATAGTAAAAGTATGCCCTGAACTAGAGGAAGTTTTGGTTCTGATGTCCAAAGATATTTACTATATCTCCACAAAAATGTTGTCAACCTGTTTCCGTAATTCTACAAGAACGGTTTTTCTCCAGACGATGAACGAAATGAAAAGTTGGAAGGCATAATATAACCCTACGCAAATCTTGGTCCAATGCGTGTGAATGGGAGATGTCCTCGAGACTTTCGTTCATTAATTACAATTTGGACAGTCGTTGCATGATGCATTGTTAACATTAAACACTATTAATTGTATACATAGAAATGTCAACATGGCGGATATGGAAATGAGAGATTAAGCATTGTAGATTTCTTGAGTGAGCCAACACAACAACGCATGTTCGATATGAACAATCGGAAGGGAAAAAATAACTCTTCGAACATCTTGGTTTAATGTGTAATAATGGGAGATCTCCTTGAGAGTTTCGCTCATTAATGACAATGTTGACGGTTCCTACATGGTCAAGTGTTAGCATGAAAGGTTTCTAATTGCACAGTAAGAAAGTACGGAGGTCGTGGGTAAGGGAAAAAACAACTTCAAAATAGGGTTACAAGGTACAATCATTGGTTGTGAGGGCATGAGGGTCAAATTGTATGTCTCGAAAAATTTTGAGTGCAATACACATAACAGAGAAGAAGGTATGGTAGGACAATCCAGAGGGAAATTTGTATATCACTAGTAAGAGCATAATTAATGTATATCAGGAAGGAAAGGAAGTTACTGGGGATGGAAGGAAGTGAAAGATACTTTGAAACATTTGTGAGTCGTGGTAGAGTGAATCTTGCGAGTTCAAGGAGTCTGCAGTGGAATTGTAGATCACGATAGTTTTTCATGCACGATGTATAGCACAAAACAAGAAGCAGCAAAGTTCGAAAGCGCCAACCCGACAACCGCGGCCATAAAATTGGCTAAGTATGGAAAGGAACAGTGCTCGATCGGATTCGTCATCTAAGGATATAGATGGAGATGAATATATGTCATCCCACCAAGGCTAGAACCCGCAATCATAGAAAAGTGACTAAGTATATAACCAGAAGGCAATAATACATGGGAGGAAGAAAAGGGAAAAAGGACTAAGGAGTCCAAGGTCAAATTGTAAATCACGGAAATTTTGAGTGCAATATGTATATCATGGAACAAGAAGAAAGAGAGTTCGAAAGCACCAACCCAGCAACCACGGCCATAAAATTGGCTAAGTATGGAAAGGAACAGCGGTCGTTCGGACTTGTCATGTGAGAATATATATGGAGATGAAGATATGTCAGTCTACCAACGCTGGAACCCGCGATCATAGAAAAGCGACTAGGTATATAACCACAAAGCGATAATACATGGGAAGAAGAAAAGGGAAAAAGGACTGAGTCCACGGTGGAATTCTAAATCACAAAAATTATGAGTGTAATATGTATATCATGGAACAAGAAGTAGCACAGTTCGAATGTGTCAACCCGAAACAGTGACTAAGAATTGGAGATTTCATGAACCCATGAACAGGAGGATCCAAAATAGGCTGACAAGGTCGCCCTGGAAGACGTGAGGCCCCGACGGTAAAATTGTATCATTTAGAACATTTGAATGCATAATCTATAACACAGATGAGGGGACGTTGTCGGAACCCAGTAGTCAATTTCTATATTGCAGATGACCAGATGTGAATTTTTTCGTATCAGTGTGTGCAGTTGTCACTAGTAAGAGCATAACCAATGTATATTAGGAAGGAAAAGAAGTTAGTAGGGATGGAAGGCAGCAACAGATACTTTGAAACATTTGTGAACTACGGTAGAGTGAATCTTGTGAGTTTGAGGAGTCCGTAGTGGAATTGTAGATCACAGAATTTTTGAGTGCAATATGTACATCACGGAACAAGAAGAAGCAGAGTTCCAAACTGCGAACTTGGAAACCGCGGCCATAAAATTGGCTAAGTATGGAAAGCAACATTGGTCAGTCGGATTCGTTGTGTGATTATATAAATGGAGATAAAGATATGGGAACCCGCCAACATTGGAACCCGTGATCATAGAAAGGCGACTAAGTATATAACCACAAAGCGATAATACATGGGAAGAAGAAAAGGGGAAAAGGACCAAGGAGTTAGCGGTGGAATTGTAAATCACGAAAATTTTGAGTGCAATATGTATATCACGGAACAAGAAGCAGCAGATATCGAATGCACCAACCTGAAACAGTGACTAAGAATGGAGATTTCGTGAACCTGTGAACAGGAGGATCCAAAATAGGCTCACAAGGTCTCCCCATAAGATGTGAGGCCCCGACGGTCAAATTGTTTCATTCGGAACATTTGAATGCATAATCGGTAACACGAAAAAGGTGATGATGTTGGAATCCAGTAGTCAATTTCTATATTGCAGAGGGGTGGATGTGAACTATTTCATATCAGTGTGTGCAGTTGTCACTAGTAAGAGCATAACCAATGTATATTAGGAAGGACGAGAAGTTAGTGGGGATGGAAGATAGCGACAGATACTTTGAAACATTTGTGAATCATGGTAGAGTGAAGCTTGCGGGTCTGAGGAGTGCGCAGTGGAATTGTAGATCATGGAAGTTTTGAGTGTGAGATGTACATCACGGAACAAGAAGAAGCAGAGTTGGAAACCGCCAACCCAGCAACCGTGGCCATAAAATTGGCTAAGTATGGAAAGCAACAGCAGTCAGTCAGATTCGTCGTGTGATTATATAGATGGAGATAAAGATATGTCATCCCACCAATGTTGGAAACCGTGACCATAGAAAGGTGACTAAGTATATAACCAAAAATCCATAATACACGGGAAGAAGAAAAGGGAAAAAGGACCAAGGAGTCCACGGTGGAATTGTAGATCACGAAAAAAATTGAGTAGAAGATGTAAACCTGGTAGTCAATTTGTATATTATGGAGGGCCAAATGCCAATTGTTTCGTACCATTGTGTTAAGTTGTCACTAGTAAGAGCACAACCAATCTATATTAGGAATGAGAGGAAGTTATTGGGGATACTTTGAAACATTTGTGAACCGTGGTTGAACGAATCTTGGTGCCAACCTGAAATAGTATCCAAGAGTTGGACATTTCGTGAAACCGGCAATAGGAGGATCCAAAACAGGCTAACAAGGTCTCTGTAGAAGACGTGACGCCTCGACGTTCAAATTGTATCGCTCCGAACACTTGAATGCATAATCTGTAAGATGGAAGAGTGGATGATGTCAGAATCTGGTAGTCAATTTGTTTATTGCAGAGGGTGTGATGCCAATTGTTTTGTACCTCTATGTCCAGTTGTCACTACTAAGAGCTAATTTAGTATTGAAAATAATGTTTTTAGATATTGTTAGATAGTTAATAGGGATTACCATCCGTAAACAATGGCAATATTCACCCCACCAACCCTAATGTCCGTGTGTCAATTTGTATATCATGTAAGTGTGAGCGTTGTTTGGAGGACACGGAACAATAGAAGTGTAATGTTGATTCAGCCATCTCGCAGATCTGCTTTTCAATTTGTATATTGCAGAATTATGGGTGCTATTTGTAGGGCACGGAACAATGGAGGCCCAATTTTGAGCCTGCCCGCCTAAGAACCCACGATCCAAAAAGTGGCTAGGTATGGAATGTGAAATCCGTACATGGTCTATAAAATATCATGTCCATACTTTATAGTCCCATAATACATGGGAAGAAAAACAGGGAAAAAGGATGAAGGAGTCTGCAGTGGAATTGTAGATCACGAAAATTTTGAGTGGAAGATGTATATCATGAAACAACAAGAAATAGAGTTCAAAAGCGCCAACCCAGAAACCGCGGGCATAAAATTCACTATGTATGAAAAGGAACAGCGAGCAGTCCAATTCGCCATGCCAACATTGGAACCTGTGATCATAGAAAGGCGACTGAGTATATAACTAAAAAGCGATAATACACGGGAACAAGACAAGGGAAAAAGGACTAAGTATCTCGAAGAAGAACATCTAGTGTTTGCTTAGTAATGCAAATCCTTTCGAACCCCTGTTGATTTCTCACCAGTTAAGGCATAAATTGCAGATCACGGAAGCATTTTTCATACCATTGTGTCCAGTTGTAACTAGTAAGAGCATAGTTCAATTTGTATATTGCGGAGGGTTGGATGACAATTGTTTCATACCATTGTGTTCAGTTGTCACTAGTAAGAGCACAACCAATCTATATTAGGAACGAGAGGAAGTTACTGGGGATACTTTGAAACATTTGTGAATTGTGGTAGAACGAAGCTTGGTGCCAACTCGAAATAGTATCCAAGAGTTGCACATTTTGTGAACCTGGCAACAAGAGGATCCAAAATAGACTAAAAAGGTCTCTGCAGAAGACGTGACGCCTCAGCGTTCAAATTGTATCGCTCTGAACATTTGAATACATAATCTGTAACACGGAAGAGAGGATGATGTCGGAATCTGGTAGTCAATTTGTATATTGCAGAGGGTGTGATTCCAATTGTTTTGTACCTCTATGTCTAGTTGTCACTACTAAGAGCTAATTTAGTATTGAAAATAATGGTTTTAGATACTTTTAGATAGTTGATAGGGATTACCATCCGTAAACAATGGCAATCTTCACCCTGCCAACCCTGGAGTCTGTGTGTCAATTTGTATATCGTGGAACTGTGAGGGTTGTTTGGAGGACATGGAACAATAGAAGTGCAATGTTGAGTCAACCAGCCCACAGGTCCATTTGTCAATTTGTATATTGTGGAATTCTGGGTGATATTTGTAGGGCACGGAACAATGGAGGCCCAATTTTGAGCCCGCCTGCCCGAGAACCCGCGATCCAAAAAGTGGCTAGGTATGGAATGCACAATTCGTACATGGTCTATAAAATATCATGTCCATACTTTATAGTCCCATAATACATGGGGAAAAAAAGGGAAAAAGGACGAAGGAGTCCGCAGTGGAATTGTAGATCACGAAAATTTTGAGTGGAAGATGTATATCACGGAACAACAAGCAACAAAGTTTGAAATCACCAACCCGGAAACTGCGGGCATAAAATTCACTAAGTATGAAAAGGAACAGTGGATGGTCCAATTCGCCACGCCAACATTGGAACCTGTGATCATAGAAAGGTGACTGAGTATATAACTAGAAAGTGATAATACACGGGAACAAGACAAGGGAAAAAGGACTAAGTATCTCGCAAAAGAACATCTAGTGTTTGATTAGTAATGAAAATCCTTTCGAACCCCTGTTGAGTTCTCACCAGTTAAGGCATAAATTTCATATCACAAAAGCATATTTCGTACCACTGTGTCCAATTGTCACTAGTAAGAGCATAGTTCATGTATATCAGGAAGGACGCGAAGTTGCAGGGGATGGAAGGCAACGAAAGATGCTTTGAACGAAGTTAATTTATATGAGGAACCCATGATGGAATTGTAGATCACGGATGTTTTAAGCACAATGTGTATATAACAAAATGATAAACAGCCAAGTTCGTAAGCGTTGACATCGCAATGGCGACCATAAAATTGGCTAACTATGGAAAGGAACAGCGGTTGCTTGGTTCTGTCATGTGAGGATATAGATGAAGATGAAGACATGTTAGCCCGCCAACTCTGGAATCGGATACCATAGAAAGATGACTAAGTATATATCTAGAAAGTGATAACAAGCGAGAAGAACAAAAGGTCAGTTCGTATGCACCAACCCGTCAACCGTGGACATAAAATTGACTAGGTATGGAAAGGAACAACGATCGGTCAGATTCGTCATGTGAAGATACAGATGGATATGAAGATATGTCAACCCGTGAACCCTGCAACTGCCCATCATAGAAAGATGACTAAGTATAAAACTAGAAATCCATAATGGATGGGAAAAGGAAAACGGGAAAAGGGATAAGTATCTAACAGTCGAAAAACCTTTTTTTTCTATTTAATAATGGCAATGTTTTTGAACCCCTGTTGGGTTCTCACTAGTAAAAGCATAAACTTCAGATCACCAAAGTTCTTTGGCTGTAAGATGTATATGACGGAACAGGAGACATAGGTGTTAGGTACTGCGGACCCAAGGCCTACTGGCCAAATAACTGGCTAAGTATTGACCAAGAGAAAGGTTTGATATTTATTTCAATAGATTCATACTAATATGTATTAATGAAGAAATTTTTCATATTTATATTAATAGTATTCATACTAATATATATCAATGGATTGTTTCTGTTTCAAATGCAAATGATCTCCCAGTTTGCAGCATGCTCTTCGATTCACAAATTTCGTTGAAACCACAAAAATTTTGACTGCAAGATGTATATAACGCAACAAGAAACATGAATTTGCATTGTGGTTTCAACGAGATAAACTCCTTATCATCTATTCATCTTGTACTCCTTGCAATGACTTGAGCAAACTTCTACTCTCCATAAACATTAATATCTAAATTAAATTAAATGTAATCAAAATTTGGTGTGATTTAAGTAATTAAGACAGCTTCAATCGTTCATATATTAATGCCAAGATTTTTGAATGCCTGGTGAGTTATCAGTAGTTAAAGCATAAATTGTAGATCACGGAATCTCTTTGGCTGCAAGATGTATATGACGGAATAGAGAACATAGTTTTTTAATACCACAAACCCAAACATAATTGCCTAAGCTTTGTCGAAGAAGAAGATTTTGTATTTATTCCAATAGTACTGATATTAGTATATATGCATGGATATTATCAAATAGAAGAAGCTACAATATATGCAAGATACTGAATAGGAACATTGCGTCAACACTTGAGCTTCCTTCTTGTAACTCATTAATTCATTCTATTTATGGGACCCGAAGAATAGAAGCAGGATGGGTCCTCCAAAATAAAATTAAAACAAATACCAGAGATTGGAAAATACTATTAAAAAATAAACTGGAATTATTCTATATTCAAATAAGATGGGTTACAAAATATAGCTGAGACTATTTTCCACAACGATTGTGATTTCGCTTGTCGCCGACCAATAAAAAATATGTACATTGATGAAGCTTGTTCGCAATTTTCTTGACGTGCAAACCTTTTATTCGGAAAAAATGGGTTGAATATCAATTTCGGGTCTTGTACTTATTTGTTGCTAGCAACTACATCTATCCCAGTTTTTTGAATAGCTTTTCTCTTCCAAATATGGCCTGCTTGCAATGGTTGGTTATTCAACATTCCATTTCTTGTCAAGTATTAATTTCCCTCTGTCATTGAAAACTTGGGGTTTAAGGTGCTTTCCTTGCAATGTTCCTAGCCCTTGACATCCGAGACAACTTAGAAATGCAATTCAGGCAATTTCAAAGTAGAGGGAGTCATTTTATGTCACAATATTTATGGGATGGGAAAAAAATTCAAGTATGGTGTGACTGCTATTCTCCATGTATTCGATCATCTGTTTGGTTGAAAAGGCTGCCTGAAGATTTGTATGTTGAATTTCTTTGCTTTATTACAGTAAATTGGAAAAAACATCCATCCTAGGTGAAAAATGTTAATCTATGGAGGTACATCACTTCTTCGGGAAGCACAGGTCTAGAAAGTGTATCAAATGTAGCAGAACGCATCAGCACAGGTCTGGAAAGTGTATCAAATGTTGCAAATTGCATCAGAATATATCTGTCCTCGTAGTGGTGGCAGATATGGCGGCCCATAGAAAGGTCTGGAATGTTCGGAGGTGACACCAAATATGTGGAGTTTGTAACTACATCCAGAGGAAACCGAACAAACTTTGATAAAGAACATGGTTTTTTGTCAAGTCGGTTACCACACCCACAAGTAGCTCAGCAAACTTTGAAATAGAAAATTTTGTAGTGATAATATGTTGTTTTATCCACCCATACAGTTTATGTTACCTGCCTCTGGTTATATCCGCAAATGGAGTAATATTCTGCGTCATTTACGAACATCACAGGCCATTTTGCAAGCCATGGTAAGTGCAACGCCCCCGAGGAAGAAAAATTCTTATGGGATCTGCAGAATTCGATACACTTGTCAAATCTGTGTTGTTGGAAGAAACTATATACTTCAACGAAGAACTATTTTGCACGTGACCTGAAAATCCATTACAACTCCTAGCAAGAAAAAAAAGAAGTTCAACAAACAAATCTCCAAGCAGCTTTTTCAACCAACCAAAGCATCTAACACAAGGAGAACACCAACCAGAAGATACTTGTTCTTTTTTTTTCCTCCTCTCTGAGTTTATGTTGGATAACAGAGTTTTTTTTTTTACTCAAAGCTCACGTCACATAAAACCAATCTCTCTTCTTTCATCTAGGCCTCAATTGCATCTCTAAGTTGTCTTACATGTCCATGACTAGGAACATTAGAACAAAGGCACCCTAAAGCACAACTCTGTGATGATAGAGAGAAATGGAAATAAGTATTTAAAATCAACGTTGGATGATCTTATGTAGATTTTGTGTTAATTCGTTTTAATGATAGATGTTCTCAATATTTTCGCTTATTAATGCCAATATTTTCAAATATGTACGTTGAATAGTGACTAATAGCACGTATTAACATTCCCATATCCGAGAAGATTCTCAAATCTGGCATCTAATATATGCATAATATTAAAGAGGTAAATGACATCAAGGCCTATGTGGGTGACACGTTCATGGACTATTATGAAGCCTTTAAGAAAACTAAAAGAGACAAAAAGAAAAAATCAAATTCAAAAAGCAGGCAAAAGAATTACTAGATCCCATAATATTCTCTTGTCTATTCATTTTAACAGGAGATGTCCTCGAGCTTTCCGCTTATTAAAGCCAATCTTTTTGAACCTGTTTGGTCGGTTGTGACTTTTGAAAGCATAATTAATGTCTATTGGGAACGACGGAAGGTAGTGGGGATGGTTTTAAATTTTATGAACCTAGAAAGGCGTCAACCTGCAAAACTTTGAAAACCCGACTAAGTATGGAAATATAGGTAGAATAGACAAACTCCTTACAGGCAGAGGCACGGTTGCGAGTTCGAGGAGTGTCGGGTTGAATTCTAGAGCACGGAAGTTTTGGGTGCAATATGTATACACCAAACACAACCTGTCATAGTTCGATAGAACCTATCTGTGAAGCCGTGTTCATAAAACTGCCTAAGTATGCAATCGAATGGTGGTCAGTCGGAATGACCACAAAAAGGCGAGAAACTATAGAGCCAGAAACGCAGTTTATAAGAGAAAAATAAAAGGGAGAAAAAAATTGTATCGCTCACACAACAAAACCTACTCTCATAACTATGAAACCATAGCAACACATAATCCATGGAAAAAGCATCACATATGAAATATATTTTGAGGCCGACAACTATGAAATATAGTTTGAGGCTGACAAACTCTGGTTCAACGTGTAAGAGATGCAATTTACATCGACTGTAATTTTTTTGTATGTTGTTTTATCTTAATAGTATTCTATGCAGACTCCATTACAAAAGAATGTAAGAAGAGATCCAACTATGGATGCAGCATCCCAATATTGCAAACCCTAGGCAAACAAGAAAAAGCAACAAATAACAACCCAGCTAAGTAGCACCAAAAGGCCCAACTGCAGGCGCAGGGCCTGAACCCTGCAAAGTCGAATCAAACAACAATAAACAGCATACAGCGAAGAAGGAAGCAAGCAACAACCACTCCACCAGGAATGACACAGTTCCAATCACGATTGCAGAACCCCAAATGTACAAACTACAACAACACGAGCACGCAAGCAAGAACAACATCAAAATGCAAATAAGAAATCACTGGAGATGCAAAAAGAAAGCATGAACCAGTTAACCAGGCAAACAAGAATAAGAAGCAAATAAAAACCCAGTTAAGAAGCACCACAAGTCCCAACTGTAGGCGTACGACCCCAACCCTGCAAAGTCGAATCAAGCAACAATAAACAGCATGCAGAGAAGAAAGAAACAAGCAGCAACCACTCCACCAGGAATGACGCAGTTCCAATCATGATTGCAGAACCCCAAACGTGAAAACTGCAACAACACGAACAAGCAAGCAAGAACAACAACAACATGCAAATAAGAAATCAGGGGAGATGCAAAAAACAAGCATGAACCAGTGAACTAGCAATGTCGTTGAAGCATATAAATTTTAAAAATGGAAGAAAATGTATTGTAACAAGCCTATTAAGCAACCATTGAATTCTACCAAGCCTGTTAGGTAAACATTTAAGTCTGTCAAAATGCTCTATAAACATTTAAGAAAAAAATGCAATGTGGCAGGTCTCTGACGTATCCCAAAAAAATTATTATATTTTTTGTAACAATTGTTCGAACACCAGAGATGTATTCAAAGGCCAAACTTGGATATGCCAGCATATCAAACATTCCCATAAATTTATCTAGGATAAAATGCTAAACCAAACATTTGAACTAATGCTAGCATTAATCCACCTTCGACGAATGCATAAAAAAATATATGATTCAAAAATACCATATACGATCAAATACTTTGGATATGCCAACATATATAACATTGGGAATAGTGAAGCCGACAATAAGACCTCCAATCCCTTGTCCAATCAGATCATGACAAATATGGTACTTTTTTATATATAAAAATTGATGGTTTCATTTCCCTGGTTCCAACAATAGATAATATGGAAATATTTGATGTCAAAGGACAAACTGATATGAAGTCAACGATTTATCGATCGCTATAGTCCCTCTATGCCTATGGCAGGGACTAATAAATAATCACATATTAAGTAAATAATTTCAAAAAATAAAGTGTGTTATGCAATAATGAAATTTAAAACATTTCCAAAAATTTTATCAAAATGTATCTCAACTAATTACTACTATTTTCTACATGTTTTCATTAGTATATATAAAAGAATAAATAGTCACACATTAAGTAAATAATTTCCAAAAATAAAGTGTGTTATGAAATAATGAAATTTAAAACATTTCCAAAAATTTTAATCAATTTCAATGAACATTTTTGCAGCATACTAAACATTGAATTGAATGAGAAAATATGCCACACTAGACTCGTAAAAACACCTATCAAGCATTAAAAGAATTATTATGGGGATAAATTTGTGATTAAAGAATGAAATTAGTTGCATCTCATACTATGGTTGTTAGCACTCCCAATTTCAGGGATTTAAAACATATTTTTAGCACCATACCTACTCCATATAATTTACACATAAATTGAAGCAATTAATTATCTTAAGGATATATAAATTCAAACAACGCGAGAACTTGATAAAATGCATACTAAAGTAGGATACTTTCTAACAATTTGATTGTTCCCTTAAGAGTTGTTACAATTACAATATGTGTCTATCGATAACTGAAATGAAAAAACTTAATTGCGATTGCACTCTTCCTTCGAAGAATTTGCATCATTCAAATCCTATGTCCAAACAAAATTTCCTTGCATGCCCACCAATTTACTATGAATCAATTACTCATCATTACATTACATATCTAGCAAGATTTTAATTTACTAGTGGAAAAAATCAGCATGCTCATTGATCTCCCTATAATTAATCAAAGGGGATTTTTCTGATAATACCGTACTCTAAGCTATAATGTGATTTGCATATATGTGTTGTAAAGAGGGCATATATTTATAAGAAAAACATTCTCAATGAGTCAAAAAATCTGGTCTAACAAGTATAACATTTTTCCAAAAAAAAAAAATCAATGGATCATAAATCAAAGCTCAATAGTCAAGGTCTCTCTAAATCATTTGTCTCTATCTTTCTTACAAATAGAAAGATATCAAAATTAACTTGTACCTTGAAGGATGTCATTCCTCCTAAATAATGTTGTTAAAGGCACTTTTGTTGCTGGTGGGAGCCGTCAAATGACTTGGATGAAATGGTCCATCATCTTGTTCATTTATCACCTGAGGGCTTCCTAAAGCAACATCTTAATAGGATCTCCTACATCATCATATTTTTGTACTTATTCCGCCATTTAAGGTCGCTTGTGACAATGAGGGAAGTCTTCACTATGTTCATTTAGTTCAAATCCCCACTTCATGTACCTTGAACTCATTAATGACATTCACAGAAAAACAACAAAGTGCAAATTCCTTCAATACCACTAATCCATATTGGATTGAGAATAAAATTAGGGAACATGCAATCTTGTAGAGAGAACACAAATTCAGTGTTGAAAGCATAGTATTACAATAAAAACCACCCTCTATTTTTTAATCAAATAATGAAAATCATTATGATGTACATAGAAATACAAAGTGACTAAGATGGTGATAGTTTATCTTTGAGAGAAAGATGTGGTTGCTATGTTGATTAGCATACAATCCCATAACAAGAGTTGAAACTACATTTTATAATAAATCCAACAAAACCTAAGAAGCATAAACCCTAAAACGCAAGAACTTTAACCCTAACATAATTAGAGTTAAACAAAAAATTTAAACTTAACAAATCTATGATGTCCCAAAAAAGAAAAAAGTCTTGAAAAGATCATAACTTTTCACTCAATGATCATAACTTCTTTAGCTCATTGGAAAGAATAAGTATCACATTGAATTGAATTCTCAATCTTTATTTGTCACTACCCAAAAACACGTGGGTAGGCCTAAAAAAATTGCACCAAAATATCATCACCCAAAAACTACTCATGTCTAAATCATTTTTTAGACAACTTTGCATGGCCACTTAAATCATTTTTAAATTCCAAACTAGATTTTCCAAGGTTGTTTGGGAAAAACGCTTCAGAGAACCTAGTAAGTCTAGGGACTTCCCAACAAAAAAGGGTTTAAAAGAAGGAAAAAAGAAAAACTCAAGGCCCTAACTTTAGCTAAAACTAATTCAATAAAAAATAAGCATGTGTCGTATTTGTGTTGTTTCTTAATCTATTCTTTGATTAATTGTGCAAAATTTGAAGCAACTATTTATTATTTCGATTAACATTCAAATAAATATATGATGTCGTATTAAAAAAACCTTGTTATCAATTATTGTTTAATTAGAGAAATATGTATCAACTATTTACTATTTTTATTCTATGCATGTTTCCATGTCGAATCCTATGAGCCATTATTTTCATTAATATATCAAAAAAAAAAAAATGGATGTATTAAGTAAATAATTTCAAAAAAATAAACTACATATTTTGTAATAATAATGCTTCCAAACTTTTTAATTAATTTATGTTGAGAAATATGGCTTGTGCAGGAATTTCTTGCACATGTTTAGTGAGAATGTGTAGGAAGTGGTTTAGGACATTTTTTTAGTGACCACTTAAGAATAGTGGAAAACATTTTCATCTTGTAATTACACTTGAAAAAAATTTTTAAAAAAAAGTGAAAGTCTTATGTTTTGAAGTCAATTGATCTTGGAATCTAAATGAAATGTTCTAGAAGTTCTAGAACATTAGTGACTTAGACTAGGATTTAATCTTAGTCGTGCATTTCAAAGTTGATATAGGTGGCAGGATTGAGGAGATTGTTATTTCCTCTCACAACTTAAATATGACAAGATGGGAGAGGTCAATCTCATATGAGAAGAGAACAAGGGAGTCAGAGGAAGGAAGATTGTATCAAGAAGAAAGGAGTAGATCTGCTAAAGAGATCAATAAGATATCAACAAGTCGTATAGTCCATACCACTATTGTAGCTATATTTTCTTTATGCATAGGTTGTACACCTTTAGATATGGCCATACATTATCTTAAGTGTATTGTTGAAGTGTGTTTTAGTGTTTGAGAGGGGGAAAGAGTGATTTGGTGTCCATGAAAATCATAAATAGAGCAGGATGTATTGTTGTATTTGTACCCTCTTTTCACAAGATGTACATTGTTGTCTAAGGTGATTTTATTTATTAAATAGTTTTTGGTTCAAATAGGCTATAGTAGTCACCTTCTAAGAAATGATCAAAGGAATGAAAAGCTTATTCGAAGGAGAAATCCCAGCGTATGTGTTTTATTTCTTCCGTTCATTTTTCAGCTATTGTGTGATTAATGTAATGTTCAAAAAATTAATTTCATGCCTTTAAATAGTAATAAAAATGAGTTATTTAATGAGAGAACATTAGGACAACTTTCACCTAGGATTAAAAATATTCACTTGGTATTAGAAAAATTTCTCTGATTGATATTCTCATGGGTTTACAACGGTGAATCAACTACCGAAAAGAAGGACCAGCAATTAGAGGGTTTCAATCTTCCTCTTAAGGATTAATTTTTAGATCTGGGAGTTTGTGCATTAGATCTTAGAGATGACCTCAACTAGCCTCAAATTCGAGGAAAAATTGGATGGTGCCTCTATTTCTTGTCATGGAAACTGAGTGCTACGCCCTTATTGGAAGAAAATGATCTCTAATATATTGTCAAGAATTTTGTGCCTTCGCCTATATATCCACACTAATTGGAAACTTATAAGAAGAAATAAGTGAAGGCCAAGTGGATGATCATTGACACAATAAAGGATCATTTGATCCCTCATATATATAAGAAGAAGATGGCAAAGGAATTGTTGGATGCTCTAGTAATTCTCTACCAAAGTGAGAATGGAATCAGAAAGATAATATTACAAAACAAACTCAAATCCATAGAGATGACTAGATCAAATTCAATTAATAGTTACCTTATGAAAGTCAACTAGATTTGTGATCAACTTGCAACAATTGGGGAGAAGATTGCAAATGAAAATATAGTGAACATGGCACTAAATGGATTCCCAAATTCATGGGAACCATTTGTTAAAAGTATTTGTGCCTGTGATAACCTTCCTAGTTACTTTGAAACGTTGTGGGATGAGTGTACCCAAGAGGAGACTCGGATGGAGTCAAAGGATAGAAAGAAGGGTGGTGATGAGAACCTAACATTATTTAGTCAAACAAATAAGGGAAGATGTAAAAGACCCAACAAGGGTAAGGGAAAGAGTGAGGAGTCAGCCTCACGACTGAGAAAGAAGAACTTGAGTAAAATCAAGTGCTTCATTTGTAATAAGAATAATCATTATGCATCACAGTGCCCAGATAAGAAGAAGGGTAAAGGGAAGTAGCAACAAATGTAGGTATCATCCTTTGCAGAAACTTAGATGAATGAGTTTGTTTCCAAGTTTGAGAAGGATTTCTAGATGGTGTAGTTTCTTTATAAAAACACAATTCCTAGGAATGCATGATATGTGGATAGTGGGGCATCTCATCATATAACATTAGCTCGGAAATTATTTTATAATCTAATAAAGAAAGACTCAAGAGTATAGGTCAAGCTTGGTGATGATGCCAAGTACCCAATAATAGGAGTTGGTACTATTCCCTTATAGCTTGAGTAAGATAACACTTTAGATTTTGACAATGTCTTGTTTGTTCCAAGTCTTAGGAAGAAGTTGCTTTCAATTTCAATTATGGAAGATAAGGGCTATGCAGTTGAGTTCAATAACCAAAAAGTACTCATCATGCCAAAGAAATCTATCCCAGATACAACTCGGGTAATAGGAGTTAGAGAATGTGATATTACAGGTTCCAGGATAAACCTGTATGATCCCGAGTTCATACTAATGACAACTTGTGCAGGTTGTGGCAGAAGAGGATGGAGCACCTACATCACAAGGCATTACCTATTTTGAGGGAGATAGTCACAAGTCTTCTAGAGTTTAGTGTTGAGAAACAAAAAGTATGCAGAGGATGCACGCTTGGCAAGCATGCCAAGAATGCTTTCCCAAGAAATGAGCATAGGTCTAAAGAGATTCTATACCTAGTGCATTTGGATGTTTGTGGACTGATGTTAGTAGCATTGATTTAGGAATCATGTACCATGTTTCCTTCATTGATGATTTCTCTCATAAAACTTGGATCTACTTCCTAAACATTGGGGATAAGGTATTTATCAAGCTTCAGAAGTTCAAATCTCTGGTTGAAAACTAGATATGGAAGAAGATCAAATCCTTGAGATTAAACAATGGGGGTGAGTATACGCCCAAGGAGTTTGAGGGTTTCTGCAAGGAGGCAGGAATCAAGAGAGCACTAACTATTTTGTACATCCCACAACGAAATGGGGTTGCAAAGAAAAATAATCAATCCATCATATGGGTTGTTAAGGCCATGATTCATGACCAAGACTTGTCGATATTTCTTTGAGCAGAGGCATGCAACACAACAGTCTACATCCAAAACTAGAGTCCTCATAATATCTTGGAGGAAAAGACAACAAAGGAAGCATTCATTGGTGTGAAGCCAAAGATGAATCATATTTCATCTTTGGTTGTCTAGTTTATATCCATGTACCAGTAGAAAAGAGGACTAAGTTGGAACCCTCCAGCAAGAAGGGTTTATTTGTAGGTTATAGTGAGACTTCAAAGACCTACAAGGTCTATTTTCAAAACAAAGGAAAACGCTAGGGAGAATGGATGTAAATTTTGAGGAAGACTTTACATCTAGGAAGTCCCATGAGCCTATTCCAGTGACAAAGGATGAGATAGAATCTTTGAAAGTTGAGCTTCGGTCACCAATGACTTCCAAAGTAGTCCAACAGTCTTAAGTTGAAGAGGATGAGACATTATCCCCTTCCACATATGTCAATAGACCTCAATGGTTCACTCAGACATTGAGGGATGCTTAGGAGTATGTTTGATATGTAAATTGTTGTGGATATTCCACTGGAACAGTTTGTCACAACAAATCTTATAATATTTTAGAATCTTAAGTTTATGCGGTTTATTTCCTTAGATCCTAGATTCATTATATCTAGCTTATGGATTGAATTTAAAAAACAATTGAAATATAAAAATGAATGAACATGCAAAAATACACACTATCCACACAAATTAATACAATATTTGACCTAGGAAACCTAATAAGAGAGAAAACCCAGCTAGAAAGTGAGGCATATGCTCTGCTCTCTTTGCTTCAATTATAAAATGCACATACAAAGGAATGGGAACTCATTGTGGAGTTACCTTTTGGCATTGTGGCCTGAACAGCTGCTATAGAATCCTCCTCTATTATGCTCACAAAATGCCTTTCTCGAATGTTGTTTTCAACTATGAAACAAGATACAATGCAAAAGAATGGAACCCCTTCTCCTCCGAGCGGCCTGGTATTTAACATAGCATAATAGACATACAGGGGTAAGATTTTTACTTCATCAACCCTCAATTGTGATAATGTTTTGGACATTATAAAATATTCTTTAAATTCCACTCATGGCTAGCCCCATATGCATGAGTAACGGGGGTTGATAGGGAATCATCTCATACCATGGTGGTCAACACGGTAAGTCAACTTGTGAGAGGCATAACTTTTGCATACGAGATCCTATTGACATGATTTTTGCACCATTGGAAAGGTATCTGAGTGTAGATCAATATTAAAGGGTCTGCATTGTAGTTGAGAAAGTTTTTACCCTAAAAAATGCCATTTTATGCCTCAAAATGGCTCCAGAACGTTTCAAACCCCAATTTTCCAAACTTGGACCTGCCATTAAAATGAACCTGCAAGATTATTCCTCCAATTTTTTCCTCTCTAAAAGCATCGAGATAGATGAAAAATAATATAATGATCCAATATAGATCATACCACTGCATTTAGGGAGGATTTGGTCCCCACAAGATTTACTAAATTAGGTGAGGAAATTTTTCCTCTACCTTCTGCTTGGAGTACCATTTTTATTTGCCTGGAAGTTATCCTTTCAACCCAATTTGTCAAAGATCATGTTGCCCCCGCCATGTAGTTCTGGACTTCTTCTGCAAAACAGTGTATTTTTCCAACTCTGCCTAAGCATCTGGTGTTAATTCCCATATGGTACGTAACACCTACTCCTTCTCATGATCCAACATGGATGGCTCATAGAGTTTTAGATTCTCCACATTCACAATTGAATAAATGTGCACATATAGGGATAGACTGAATCCATAGGCGTTATCTCCCACCTTCTCCAATATCTCAAAAGGGCCATACTACAAAGCCTTGATCTTCTTACCAGGACCTTGTAGTCTCTCCTTGTTCAGTTGTAACTAAACCTTGTCTCCCACTTTGAATGGCTTTTCGGTTATGTGTTAATCATGTCTAGTATTATGCTTTTCCTATGAATTATTCAGTGTCTCATGTACTTGCAAATGGATATGCATAATCTTCTCAAAAAAAAATCCCACTCTCATTGCATCTCCTATGAATTCCTCCCCCACTCCTCCTTGTTGTCCATGTACAACATCCAAGGGTGAAGGTGGAAAATATCCAAAGCAAGTTTCAAAAGGTCACTTACCAATCAAGTGTGGACTATTATATTATAAGAGTTTTATATATAGATCAAATGTTCATCCTAGGTCTTTAGATGCTTCTGATTATAACCCCTCAAAAGCTACACCAAATTCATGTTGACTACTTTTGTTTATCCATTTTTCTATGGATGAAATGTTGTAGATATGTTCAACATAGTGTCCATATTTTCCCACAATGTAGTCAAAAATTCACTGAGAAATTGGGTATCCCTTTCTGATATGATGTTCCTTGGTATCCCAAAGTGCACCCAGATATGTTCAAAGAACTTGTTTGTTACTTCTTGTCCTTTGATGGTCTTTTTACAAGGCATGAGAATGCACATCTTGTTGAACCTTTCAACTACCACAAGTAGATAGTCATGTCCCTTCCTAGTTTTTTGTCAACCTCTCATAAAATCCATGGAAATGTTTTCCCAAGGTCGAGTGGATACAGGTAAGGGATGGTATAGACCTTGCTTCTTGTTACTAGGATTGTTGGTACAACAAAGTATGCATCCTCTCATATATTGTGCTACATCTTTTTGCATTCTAGGCTAGTACACATACCTATAAGTTAGCAACCATCTTCCCAATACCAAAATTTCATACAACCTTGAAATAGGTGTGAGCCTATTTGATAAGCTGCAATCTTTTAACTTTAGGAACATGGAGCTTGTCTAGCTTGTAGAGTAACCCATTCTGGAGATGATAGTCAGCCTTATCGTCACCTTATTTTATATAAATTTGGACTTGTATTTGTTGAAACACCTCTTTGAAGTCCTCATCTTCTATGTATGCATCATCGGTAAAAGGCTCCATGTGCATCAGAGCTCCCAAAGTTGTAATATTGGATGTGGGTGGCCTTGAAAGCATGTCTGCCAACCTATTTTTGTTTCCCTTCTTATACTTTATGACTAAATGAAAATGTTATTAAAAAACCCATCCACTTGTAATGTTTGTTTTGTTATAGCTTACTCTGGGCCTACAAACACTGTAGTGGTTGGTGATCTATGTGGATGACGGTCTCATTTCCCATCAAATAGTGCTTCCACTTCTTGACATCTTGAACCAAGGCATAGAGTTCCTTGTCATAGGTATTGTATTTAAGAACTAACCCATGAAATATTTCATAATGATAGCATACAGTCCTTCCTCCTTGCATCAAAACTACTCCCACTGCATACACACTTGCATGTGTTTGTGACTTCGAAAGTATTTTGTAAGTTTGGTAATGCGAGAACTAGTGCTTGAATAATTTTTATTTTCAACTCATCGACAGCCTTCTATTGATTCTTCCCCTACTAGAAACTCTTACCACTCGGTGTTATAGCATGGAGTGGTGTATCTACTATTGAATATGAAGCTATGAACTTCGGCAAGTACTGTGTTTCCCCAAAAAATCTCCTAACTTCAAATATAGTTGTAGGAACTAACCATTTCATGATGGTCTCCATCTTTACAGAATCTATATTGAGTTCCCCTCCACCAATCACATACCCCAAATACACCAATCACTGATGAGAAAACTCACATTTCTTGAGGTTAGCTAGTAGATGGTGTTTTTTCAGGGAATCTAACACCTGCATAAGATGTAAGATATGCTCTTCCCAAGTAGAGATATAAACCAATATATCATCTAAATATACTATAAAAATGAATCTAAATATGGGCATAATACATCATTCATCAATCTCATAGATGTAGTTGGTGCATTACATAATACAAATGGAACAAACAACCATTCATGTAGACCTTGCCTTGTCTTGAAGGTGATATTCCAAGTGTATTATTCTTTGACACGTACCTGGTGGTATCCTGATTTCATATCCAACTTGGTGAAGTACTTGTCATGTTGCCACTGGTCTAACAATTCATTGATCATGCGTAAAGGGTATCAATTCTTGAGTGTAATATTGTTTAAATGTTTGTAATCAATACACACCCAGCCAAGTCCCATCCTTCTTGGGTACTATAATGATAGGTGACCCACTAGGTGAAGTGATCAGTCGAATCACTCCCTGCTCTAGCAATCGCTTAGATTTATGCAGTTTATTTCCTTAGATCCTAGATTTATTATCTCTAGCTTATAGATTGAATTTAAGAAATAACTAAAATATAAAAATGAAAGAACATACAAAAATGCACACCATCCACACAAATGAACACAAGCTTTGACCTAGGAAACCCAATATGGGGGAAAACCTAGAGAAAAAGTGAGGCATATGCTCTTCTCTCTTTGCTTCAGTTATAAAATGCACATACAAAGGAATGGGAACTCACTATGGAGTTACCTTTTGGCACCGTGGCATGAAAAACTGCTAAAGAATCCTCCTCCTCTATTATTCTCACAAAATGCCACTTTCAAATTTTTTTCTCAACTATGGAACAATATACAAGTGAGATCGGAAGAG
>CBVK0100286288.1:0-23039 GCA_900067695.1 Picea abies
CCTTGTGAGCCATGAGCAAAAGCTAGGTTGAATATAAAATTCCTATGAGCTAGAAACAAACAATATTCCTAATATTGCAAATGATATAAATGTATTGATCCAATGTGTTGGCACGTGTGACATTATCCACCATGAAGAGAAATTTGAATTGCCTTGTAAAGAGTTGAGTTGTCATTGAAGTCTCAGGTCTAGTTCTATTTTCGAACTAAAGTGTAATGTTGAGTTGTAACTAAAGTCTCAAGTCTATTTCTATTTAAAGAGTTGAGTTGTCACTTAAGTCTCAAGTCTAGTTCTATTTTCGAACTAAAGTGTAATGTTGAGTTGTAACTAAAATCTCAAGTCTATTTCTATTTTCGAACTAAAGTGTAATGCTGATTTAAGTCAAGCATGCTTTCACGCCTCTATTTCAAGCCCTCTCCTCTTCTCCTCTTCATTCCTTTATAAGGAGAGGTCAACCCCTCTCTTCTACACGGTTTATATGCAGGTTAAGGGTGAAGCATATAGAGGCACGTATCAGTGAGATAGAGGCAGCACAATAGAGGAGCATATCAGTGCTATATATCAGCATATAGAGGCGCATAAAGAGGCAACAAACAGTGTTTTGTAGCACAGCACACAGAGGCAGCATATCAGTGATGTATATCAGCATATACAGGCAGAAAACAGTGTTGTGTAGGACAGCATACAGAGGCAGCATAACAGTGTTGTATATCAGCATATAGAGGCGCATATAGAGGCAGCAAACAGTGTAGTGTAGGACAGCATACAGACGCAGCATAATAGTGTTGTATATCACCATATAGAGACGCATATAGAGGCAGCAAACAATGCTGTGTAGGACAGCATATAGAGGCAACATAACAGTGTTGTATATCAGCATATAGAGGCAGCAAACATTACTGTGTAGATCAACATATAGAGACAACATATAGAGGCGCATATCAGTAAATTAGAGGCAATTTCAACAGCCCATATCAAAGCTGATATATCTCAGTCTTTGAAAGAAACTAGGATACATCTATATCAGCAAGGTCTCTTAGGTCTCTGTCAGGTCAGAATCAACTTGGCAAGCTCCTTAAAAGCAGAGTATTCACGGTGGATATTTGGAAGTGATTTTACATTATTAATGCAATAAAGTAATATCATTTGCTAGGTGTTTTCTCCTTGTACAGGGTTTCCCCAAGGTATGTGTTGTTGATGTGCATGCTTACGTATCTACATGATTATTGCTATTCAGTTATGATTCTATATTGTTGAAATGTATTAAGTTGGAATCAAAGTGTTGAAAAATTCAAAGAAATAATCCGCATAACAAATCAAGCTCAAAATTTAACATGGTATCAGAGCTTAGGGTATGTTAAACTTGTTGAAGTGCAGCAGTAGGAATACACTGATCCAAGCAAGCTTGATTAAGTTTCCAGTGTGAGGTCCATGGCATCATCCATTTCAGTTAGAGTCGAGGATAGGCTTGAAGGAGCTGCCAACTTCAATGTGTGGAAGCTCCGGATAATGAATATCTTGTAGGAGCATGATCTTGAGTAGTATGTGACTTTCCATAAGGAAGGCACATTCAAGAAATCCAGAGAGCTTCAGCAAGAATCAGAGGCAGTTCAACCAACTTCACCCTCTTCTAAAAATAAAGAGTCAGATGATCAGAGGGAGGAACCTCATGAAGGGCCAAGTAATGAGCTCCTAGAACCTGCTAAAGAGTTAGAAAGAACTCTTGAAGAACCTCCAGCCAAAAGGAATACAGAATGGCTTAAAAAAACAGTGCAGGAAGAAGAAAAGATAGTTTCTCCCAAAGGCACTTTCAGGGAAACTAAGAGGCCTCACAGGTTTGGAGGCTATGTTGCACTGATGAGCAGCATCAAAGATGTCGAACCTTCTTCATTTGAAGAAGAAGATAAATTACAAGTATGGAAGGATGCCATGCTTGAGGAATACAAGTCTATTCTAAAGAACAATGTCTGGGACATTGTACAGAGGCCAAAGGACAAATCAGTGGTCTCTTCCAAATGGATCTATAAGATCAAACATGCAGCTAACGGGAGTGTGGAAAAGTTCAAAGAAAGATTTGTAGCCAGAGGTTTCACTCAGAAAGAAGGAATCGACTACGAAGAGACTTTTTCCCTTGTAGCCAAGTATACCTCCATTCGAACTATTATTGCATTCGCTTTAGTTCTTGGTTGTAAGCTACATCATATGGATGTAAAAACAACGTTCTTGAATGGAAAGATCGAACATGAGGTCTTTATGGAACAACCAGATGGTTTTGTACTGCATAACAAAGGCACTCATGTATGCAAGCTAAGGAAGGCCTTGTATGGTCTTAAGCAGGCTCCCAAAGTTTAGTATGACAAGATTGATGGCTTTCTTAAAAGCCTAGGCTTTCAGAAAAGTGATGCAGATGCAAATTTGTACTTCAAGGTAAGAGGTAACCAACCTGTTATACTAATCCTATATGTTGATGATCTCTTTCTAAGAGGAGATGAAGGGCTAATAGCCTGGTGTAAGAGGGAGCTAACCTCAGAATTCGAGATGAAAGACTTAGGCTTGATGCATTACTTCCTAGGATTGGAAGTGTGGAAAAGACGGGGCGAGATATTTCTGGCACAAGGAAAATACACAGTGGATATACTAAAGAGGTTTGGTATGATGGATTGCAAATCCATGTCTACTCTGATGGTTACCAACCTAAGGAAGCTACATGATTATGATATAGGTTCAAATTTGGTGGATCCCACCATGTATATGTAGCTGATTGGATCATTGATGTACATGACCCACACCAGGCCAGATATATGCTATGCAGTGATTGCAATGAGTCAGTTCATGACTAAACCGAGATAGAGACACTGGGTGGTTGCAAAGCACATCTTGAGATATCTCAGAGGGACCATTACCTATGGTCCGAGATATACATCCAGTGGTGGTTTATTTCTGCATGGGTATGCAGATGTTGACTAGACAGGAAGCCCAGTGGATTGAAAGAGTACTTCCATATACTACTTCAGTTTATATGATCTCTTGGTCAAGTAGGAAGGGATCCATTGCATAGACTACAACAGAGGCTAAGTACATTGCAACAAGTGATGCTAGCAAGGAAGCAGTATGGCTCAAAAAATTGGTTTTTGGGTTGTTTGGTCACAAGCTCGAGACAACGCTATTTGCATAAAAGTTGCATAAAATTGATAGAGAACCCGGTATTTCATGACAGGTCAAAACATATTGACATGAAGTACCACTACATCCAAGACTTGGTCCAAAGAAACACTGTAAAGTTACAGTACATAGCCACGAGCGAGCAGATAGTTGATATACTAACCAAGCCTCTAACCTTGAGACAGTTTGTTCAACTAAGAGGCAAGCTTGGTGTGACTAAGAATGACTCCCTCGCTGAGAGGGAGTGTTAAATTTGGCAGCATCAACAGTCATTCTCCAATGAGAGGCCATATGGGCCACCCTGAGGCTAGCCAGAGGTATTGACAAGAGCCAGGAGGAACGTACAACCTCTGTGAGTCAAACCAAAAATCAGGACAAACAAGATTCTATGTAATTCTAATGCAAAAGTCAGGGGGAACGTACAACCTCTGTGAGCATAGACAATCTAGTGCAAAAGTCAAGGGGAACATACAACCTTTGTGAGCATAGACAGACTAGTGCAAAAGTCAGGGGGAATGTACAACCTTTGTGAGCCTAGTCAAACCTTGTGAGCCATGAGAAAAAGTCGAGGCATCTAGCAAAAGTTAGGTTGAATATAAAATTCCTATGAGCTAGAAACAAACGATATTGCTAATATTGCAAATGATATAAATGTATTGATCCAGTGCGTTGGCACGTGTAACATTATCCACCATGAAGAGAAATTTGAATTGCCTTGTAAAGAGTTGAGTTGTAACTAAAGTCTCAAGTCTAGTTCTATTTTCGAACTAAAGTGTAATGCTGAGTTGTAAGTAAAGTCTCAAGTCTATTTCTATTTTCGAACTAAAGTGTAATGCTAAGTTAAGTCGAGCATGCTTTCACACCTCTATTTCGAGCCCTCTCCCCTTCTCCTCTTCACTCCTTTATAATCAGAGGTCGACCCCTCTCTTCTACACAGTTCATATGTAGGTTAAGGGTGAAGCATATAGAGGCGCATATCAGTGAGATAGAGGCAGCACAATAGAGGAGCATATCAGTGCTATATATCAGCATATAGAGGCAGCAAACAGTGTTTTGTAGGACAGCACACAGAGGCAGCATATCAGTGATGTATATCAGCATATAGAGGCCCATATAGAGGCAGAAAACAGTGTTGTGTAGGACAGCATTCGGAGGCAGAATATCAATGTTGTATATCAGCATATAGAGGCAGCAAACAGTGTTGTGTAGAACAGCATACAGAGGCAGCATAATAGTGTTGTATATCAGCATATAGAGGCGCATATAGAGGCAGCAAACAGTGTTGTGTAGGACAACATATAGAGGCAACATAACAGTGTTGTATATCAGCATATAGAGGCAGCAAACAGTACTGTGTAGATCATCATATAGAGGTGCATATCAGTCAATTAGAGGCAGTTTCAAAAGCCCATATCAAAGCTGATATATCTCAGTCTTTGGTCTCATCAAGGATACATCTATATCAGCAAGGTCTCTTAGGTCTCTGTTGGGTCAAAGTCAACTTGGAAAGCCCTTTAAGAGCAGAGTATTCATGGTGGATATTTGGAAGTGATCTTACATTATTAATGCAATAAAGTAATATCATTTGTTGGTGGTTTTCTCCCTGTACAGGGTTTCCCTGGGGTATATGTATTGTTGATGTGCATGCTTACATATCTACATGATTATTTCTATTCAGTTATAATTCTATATTGTTGAAATGTATTAAGTTGAAATCAAAGTGTTGAAGAATTCAAAGAAATAATCCGCATAACAAATGAAGCTCAAAATTTAACATGGTATCAGAGCTTAGGGTGTGTTAAACTTGTTGAAGTGCAGCAACAGGTACACACAGTTCCAAGCAAGCTTGATTAAGTTTCCAGTGTGAGGTCCATGGCATCCTCCATTTCAATTAGGGCCGAGGATAGGCTCGAAGGAGCTGCCAAATTCAATGTGTGGAAGCTCTGGATAACGAATATCTTGCAGGAGCATGATCTTGAGCAGTATGTGACCACAGTGGTGGAGGAACCTGCTAGCGATAATTCTTGTCATGGGCTCGAGAGCATTTGGGTCTGCGAGTTGCACGAAATAATCAAGCGCAGCACAGGAGAATCCCTGTTTTTCCAAGTAGCAGGTCAAGCGAGCAGGCAAAGTGTCGTCGACAGTATCCAAGGTCTTTTTTGCGAAACAGATCAACGGTCGGCGGGTAATTGCACTCAGCCGAGTCACGCCAAGTTTAGCGCAGAAGTTGTTAAAGGGGTGAACGGTCAGAAGTCTCCGTGGAGAACTCGCGAAGTAACGAGGGCCGTTGATCGCGATCAGTTGATGCGGAGGTTCATTTCTTGAACGCGGGGTTCGTGAGTTCGGAGGGCGGACCATATCCTTTGGTCGCGCGAGATCGCAAGTCGCGAGAATTATGGAAAAGAAAAGAGCCATCGCCTCTCGGGATTTCGCGGAGAGAGAGTGCCAAGGTTCGACACTCCAACTCGCGAGGTCGCGAGTTGCGAGAGGTGCTAGCACTTAAGCCTTAGCCAACGGTTACGTGTGGAGGGAACCAACAGTAAAAAGAGCTATACAGTATTGCCGAGAAGATCTCAGCCGTCCATCCAGAAGGACATGTGGTGCGTGATTAGGCCCCTCGCCTCCTCGCCCTTCGTGAATTTGAAGAACGAGGACCAGCCTCCTCCCAGCCGCGAGACGCGAAGTGCCGAGGGCATCCGGGACTCGGGCCCACAGTCTCGCCGAGAAGATCTCAGCCGTCCATCTGAAGGGACACTTGGCAGTGAGTAGAGCCATCTCGGCACTTCGCCCATCGCGACTCCAACACGCAAAAAACAGCTCCGTTATTTTCCGAGGTGCGAGGTGCCGAAAGAATCTTGGGCCCGGGCCCATGGCATCGCCAGGAGAAGTAAGAACCGTCAGATCTAGAAGGACACGCGGTGCCAGATTAAGCCTTCTCAGCATATCGCTCATCGCGATTTCAATCCGCAAAGGTTAGCCCTTTCATATTCGCGAGCGCCGAAAGCATATGGTCATAGCCCATGGTCACTTGGGGAGAGGAAGGGGTTGCATAAAGAAGGCCCGAGGTGCCGAGTTCAGTTGCAGAGGGGATCATCGCGACCTCTAGGCGCCATCGGATCCGATCTCCTTACTGTTTCTCGCCTGGAGTAAATAACGACAGGCGCGGGTGGTTGAGACTTCCTCTCATTCATTAAGTGAGGGAATGGAGGTTCTGGCAAGTCGTTTGCCCGAGAAGGTCCTGTGTATCGATTTTCCCAAATAAACCATGCCAAAGTCCGCGACTCAACAGAAAAGTCTGCGCACGCTAGCCCAACACTTAATGGCTCAGCTACTCTCCTTACAAGAGCCATACTTAGTTAAGATGGTGCTTAAAAGGAGACATCAGTACGAGTTTGACTGAAGGGACACCCGACTTTGAGTGACTGTACACATTTATGTGAGGTGAAGTTTTTTGAGTATATAGACTCAGTTTTTGTATTTTGTAAGTATCGATGGTTGAGCAGCGCTCCCGGTTGTAAAGTTTTAATGAAGCACTATTACTCTGGTTATGTATGAACTTTTGAGACTTCTTGTCTTATTAATGCCAGTTCCTTTTACGTCTTTGTTACACTGTGTTAGAACAACTCGGAATTGGAGGATCCAGTCGAGCTGTGGCTATTATAGGATGATGTTGTAATGGATCACTGTAATAGTTGCGCTGTCTCTAATCACTTCCTGTGATTTTCCCAACGCTGAGCGACTTGGAATTGGAGGATCTAGTCAAGTCCACCTTCAGTTTCTTAAGGCCCTGAACCAAGCGGATCTTGCATTCAGAGTCTTTCTTCTACAAACTGCTGAAAGCCTGTTGCCCAAAGCTGTTTGTTCACCTTTCTTGATAAGTCTTCCATCTGTTCATCTTTTAATCAACCCACTGGCTGAAGTTAGATCAAGACCTCCTTTGTCCCATACATGCTAGACCCAGTCCCTGAGTTAGAGTGATATCTCCTCGAGCCGTTATCTCCATTTGATCATCCCTTAAAAAAAAAACAATCGTGACATTAAAACTAATGGGTGTCGGGCTCTGCTCCTGCAAGAAATCCAGGAGTGACTTCCGACGCTAACATCTCTGGTGCCGTTGCCAGGGACGAAGTTGAATATTTTCCCCGGGATTGAACAACAACGATTAGCTGATTCTGAAGGTGCATCAGATATCACAACTATTGAGATTGCTACTGTGCACCTGGCGACTCCTTTGTGATGACTCCACTGGAGCGAACCTACTGTTTTAGTTGTGGCTTCCAGAGGCAAACATACGCGGTCCCATCCACAGCTGCCCCTAGCTACGCTTGTAGCTGATCCTGAGGTGATTTACAAAAAAGGAAAGGCCTCTGAAGGAGAAACTCCCACCGCTGAACCAGGTAATCCGATGTCTCCTTCTATAGGAACTCCTTTTTCTTCTCCTCAGCCCCTTAGCAGATCGTTTTCTGAAGTTTCCCGCTTCTTAAATTTCGGGAGTGTTCCTGCTGAGTTTTCCCCTCCCGGTCTGGGATTGGAAGGAGAAACCCGTGTCACTCCTTTCTCCTCTGAAGCTGTACCTTGGCATAGAGTTAGGACTACAGAAGATTTTCCCACTCCTGCACAAAGAGGAGCACCTGCGGACTTAAGCTCGTTAGCCTTCTCCTTAAATCCTCTCTTGTTTCCCACTCCACTTCAGGACTCATTCCCAGTAGCCCCTTCGCGAACTCCTTCTCCTCCGAGTTCTCCTCCACCTAATATTCCTATGGCTGGTGCTAATCCCCCTCTGAATAGAATGGACGTCATGGTCGCTGCCAGATATGCTCCCTTAGTTCTTCCCCATCCTATGAATCCTCTCCCTGCTGGGGATTACTTGAAATACATGCCCAAGTTCACTAGGGAAGGAGACATAACTGCTGAAGAGCATCTGGCTGCTTTCTACAGTTATGCAGACAACCTTAATATTGAAAATGAAGATGTTTGGATGAGAGTCTTCGTCCAGAGCCTGGATGGTGAGGTGAGGAAGTGGTTTAGAGGATTGGCTCCAGGGTCTATTGCTAGGATTGAAGCTCTAGATAGTGCTTTCCTCAAACAGTGGGGAGATAGGAAGGATTTTATGTATTACATGACAGAGTTCGGGTCTTTGAAGAAGATGGAAGGAGAGTTTGTCTCTGACTTCTCCAAAAGATTTAATAAAATGTATAACAAAATCCCTGCCAAGATAAAGCCTTCAGAAGCCTCAGCTAAGATTTCGTATGCTAGCGCATTCGACCCTGATTTCTGCCTTTTGTTGAGAGAAAGAAGAGCCCCCTCCTTAGCTCAAATGCAAGATGCGGCCATAGAGGTGGAATCCAATGTGTTAGCAGCTGACAGACTGAGGAACAAGACCGACGCAAACAGGAGAAAGGGAAAGTCTGAAGCCTCAACTCCCGACCCATCATTGGTGCCTCACCCTCAGATGGATGAACTAACCAAGGTGGTGAAGTCTCTGTCTACAGAGATGGAGAGAATGAAGGTTGAGGTGAGGCAATCATACAAGGGCCCTCAGAACGCCGAAAACAAAGGAGGTTTCAGGAGGCCGAACAATTTTACTCCCCCGAATGTGCAAAGAGAGAGGGGAAGAGACAAAGAAGACCAGAAAATTTAGGCCCCTTTCCAAAACAATTTTGTGGCCGAGGGGGAAGAAGGGGAAACAAATGAGCCCGACCATGAAATCCATTGCTTCAGAGACACTCCTTTTCCTCATCTCACTCAATCAACCTATGAGGAGTCTCTCATGGACAGTCAACTGAATGAACTAAGCAAGGGGGACAAGGCTAGTGGCGGCCGAGGCAGGTATAACCTGAGGTCCGACAAAAAGACAACAACACCTGATATTCCTGAGCAGACCACTGGAATAGAGAAACCTGCTAACGAAGTAACAGATGGTCACAGAGGTAAGAAGGCTCAACCCCTCTCTCCCATTGTCCACAATCATGCCCCTGAAATAAGAGAGGTTCCAAAGCTTGCGTCTTCTTTTAATTTTGAGCACGAGATTCAAAAGATCAGAATCCCTGTACCCCTCACCGAGCTAATTAAACATGGAGAATTTAAAAAACGCTTCTCTGAGCTTTTACAGTCTGAAGCCTCCTGCCTTCCCACTGACTCCATAAACCTCCAAGACGAAAAGCTAGCAGTTGTCCTAGGTCCCATGGTAGAAGATAGAGATGATTCATCCCCTCCCTTCTACACATCCCTGAACATACATGATAAAGTGTTGCACAACTGCTTGATGGATTCAGGGGCTTCTCACAACCTCATGCCCAAAACTGTTATGGAAGAGTTAGGACTAGAAGTCACCCGAGCCTATCATGACCTCTATTCTTTTGACTCCAGGAGAGTTCAGTGTCTTAGTTATTAAAGACCTGGTTGTAACCTTGTTTCAACTACCCATGAAAAGTGTGGTCATGGATATCGTGGTAGCTGATGTCCCCCCCAAGTTCGGTATGCTACTGTCAAGATCTTGGATAAAAAGACTGGGGGGAACCTTGCAGATGAACCTTACATATGCTACTATCCCAGTGTTTGGAGGAGAGCATAGAAGACTATATCGGGAAGCCAAACTGGCCTACATAATCAGTGATGAAGCTAACCCCACCAATCATCCCATCTTTGCCTTGGACACTGATTTAGGCTCCAGTTTACTACAGCTCACCCATGCCCCCGAGCCTCCTCTGAAACTCAGAAAGAAGCCCACCATCTTCCCTAAACCTCCTCCCTCCGTCACCCCCCTCTGGAAAATGTTCTTTGATGGAGTCTCTTCCAGGGAAGGTGCTGGAGTTGGGGTGGTTTTTGTGTCACCTGCTCAGGAAACCATATCTTTGTCATACAAATTAGAATTTGAGGCTACCAACAATGTGGCAGAGTATGAGGCTCTTGTCCTGGGATTAAGAGTTGCGAGGGAAATGGGAATTCAGGAAGTAGCAGTGTTCGGCGATGCAGAGTTGGTAGTCCAACAGGTCAGAAACGCTTATCAGGCTAAGCATCCCCGACTTAGAAGCTACAAAAATGAGGTGTGGGATCTTGTTGACAGTTTCTTCTCAGCTTTTAACATTTCTTTCATCCCAAGAGAGAAGAACACAGTGGAAGATTCCTTGGCTGCATCAGCAAGTAATTTTAAAGTACCCTTGTCCCCTAAATTTAGATATGATGTAGAAGTAAAATACAGGTCCTCCATACCTGACAACGTCAAACATTGGAAGGTGTTTGAGGATGACCTCGAGATCAAGAAGTTCTTGGAGACTATCGAAGAATTTTCAGAAATGCATATCGACCAAGATTCCGTATCTGAGGAAGGGTCTGATGGGGGTAAGTTGCTGAATAAAATAGCAAAGCATGACATTATTCAGTTGCCTAGCAATCACATTCCGAGAGGACTTGTCCCATTAGAGAGATTATTCGATGGGGATGATGTGGCAGTAAAGGGCAGAGTTTCAGGTGATGATGCTGACATAGCTAAGTGCAACATTGGCACACCGAGGGAGCCTAAGTTTGTCAAGATGTCAAGGAGTTTGACCAAGGAGCAGAGGGTTGAATATACCAAGCTGCTGAGAGAGTTTGCTGATGTGTTTGCATGGACCTACGAAGACCTCAAGACATTTGACACATCAGTCATTGAGCACAAGATCCTGCTGAAAGAAGAGGCTAAGCCATTCAAGCAGAAGCTGAGGCAGATAAATCCCATGTTGCTACCTGTCATGGACAAAGAAGTGAAGAAGCTGCTAGATGCCCAAATCATTGTCCCCTTGAGATATTCCGATTGGGTGGCCAATTTGGTCTCGGTAAGAAAGAAAAGTGGGGAAATCAGACTCTGTGTTGATTTCAGGAACCTGAACAAGAGTTCAAGGAAAGACAATTATCCCCTGCCCAACATGGAACACATATTGCAGAAGGTCACTGGTGCATCTAGAATATCCATGATCAATGGATTTTCTGGCTACAATCAGATATCAGTCATGCCTGAGGACAGGGAAAAAACGACCTTCACCACTCCTTGGGGCACATTCATGTATGCCAAAATGCCTTTTGGACTGATGAATGCAGAAGCAACATTTCAGCGGGCCATGGACATAGCCTTCATCGGGGAGAAGGACCAGATTGTGGTAATATATCTGGATGACATCACCGTCTTCTCTAGAACAGACAAGGAGCACCGCTGCCACTTGAAGAGGGTTTTCCTAAAGTGTCGAAGGTTCAGCCTATCTTTAAACCCCAAGAAATCTTTGTTCGCCATGAAGGAAGGGAAGCTATTAGGCCATATAGTGTCAGCAGAGGGAGTAAGGATTGACCCTAGCAGGGTAGAAGCACTTCAGACCCTGTCACTTCCCAGATCTAAGAAGGAAGTTCAGGCCTTTTTGGGGAAAATAAATTTTCTGAGGAGATTTGTCTCTAATTTTGCTGAGTTGGTAAAACACATCACAGCCATGCTCAGGAAGGGAAATGAAGTGAAATGGACTACTAAACCCAGGGAATCGTTTTCCCAAATAAAGAGAGCACTGATTGAGGCACCTGTGCTAATCAGCCCTGATTATTTTAAAGACTTCCTGATTTTTTCTTTTGCTTCTTGTGATACAGTAGCAGCAGTCTTGTTGCAGAAAAACGAGCAAGGGCAAGAGCAACCTATTGCCTTCTACAGCAAGGCATTGTGAGATGCAGAACTCCAGTACGAGATCATGGAGAAGCAGGCCTATGCCCTAGTGAAATCTCTCAAAGCTTTCAGAGTCTATGTCTTTCACTCAAAAGTCACTGCATACGTTCCTTCAGCCTCTGTGAAGAACATTCTTATACAGCCTGACATAGACGGAAGAAGGGGTAAGTGGATCGCCAAGATCCTAGAGTTTGATCTGGAAATCAAGCCCACCAAGTTGATAAAGGGGCAGGGTTTGGCTAAGTTGCTGGCTGAATCCAATTGCAAAGCCTTAGGGATTAGTTTCATCAATAAGCAAGCTGAGTCATTCAACCAAAATTTTCAGGACGCCTTGTCTCTAGCAACATGCTCCTGGTACAAGGATATCTTGTATTTTCTGCAAGAATTGAGGCCTCCTGATGGAATGGAAAAGAGCAAGGCGAGAGCTTTAAAGCTCAAGGCGGTCAGATATTGCCTCATTGACCAAGCCTTGTACTGGAAAGACCCTTCAAGGGTATTTCTAAGGTGCCTGGACCCACAAGAAGCCCAGCAGGTTATTTTTTATTTTCACAGTGGCCTTTGTGGGGGTCATTATTTCTGGAAGACCACATCCCATAAGATCCTTCGAGCTGGGTATTACTGGCCCACTTTATTCCCTGATGTCTGCAGAGAAATCAGAGCTTGCATCAAATGCCAGAAGTTCTCAGGTAAGAAGCAGCTCAAATCTCTGCCATTAAAGCCTGTAGTGGTTTCAGCACCCTTTCAGCAGTGGGGACTGGACTTCATTGGAGAGATTCATCCTCCCTCAAGTGGTCAGCACAGATGGATCCTGACTGCAATAGATTATTTCACCAAGTGGATAGAAGTAGTCCCCACCAGAAGCGCATCACACAAAGTAATTATCAGCTTCCTGGAGGATATCATAACCCGATTTGGTTGTCCTAGCAGGATCGTCACTGACAATGCTGCTTCTTTCAAATCTGAACCTCTAATTAAGTTCTGTGAGTAGTTCCAGATCTCGCTAATTCACTCCACCCCCTACTATCCCCAGGGCAATGGTTTAGCGGAATCTTCTAACAAAAGCCTGATAAAGATCATCAAAAGATTGTTAGAGGATAACAAAAGAGCCTGGGATTCAAAGTTGAAATTTGCTCTGTGGGTCGATCGTGTCACAACGAAGAAGTCTCCGGGCACTTCGCCATTTCAACTAGTCTATGGAGCAAAGGCGGTTTTCCCTACTCAGCTCGCCTTACCTGTGGCGAAGTTCTTTCAAGACTACGAGGGAGAACCAGATCATAATGATCAGAAGAATCCATCAAATAGTGGAAGCGCAGCAGATCAGAGAACAAGTGAGGGACGCAGCTTACAGTCATCAGCAAAAGATCAAACAGGCTTTTGACAGAAAGGTCAGGAAGAAGGAGTTCGAGATCGGGGACTTGATATTTAAGTGGGACGCACCCAGACAGGATAAAGGCAAGCACAGCAAGTTCGACGCCCTCTGGATCGGCCCCTTCAAAATCTCTGAGGTTTTCTCCAAAAATACATATGGGTTGCAGGATCTGGAGGGTGAGGAGGTTTTCAACAGCCCAGTGAATGGGCATTTCCTGAAAAAATGTTTTATTTGAGCCTTAGACGGCTCCTCTGTTTGTAAATATTGTCTTTTAGTTCCTTGTTTCGTTTCTTTTTGTATGTTTTCGGCCTAATAAGTAACTCCATAGCCCAATAGCAAGGCACTGAAGCTGTAGAAGGAGTTCTTAGAGCATCGCAGGGACGAATCTATCCCCCATGGAGCCTAATGTTAGGGATAATTCTTGTCGTGGGCTTGAGAGCATTCGGGTCTGCGAGTTGCACGAAATAATCAAGCGCAGCACAGGAGAATCCCTATTTTTCCAAGCAGCAGGTCAAGCGAGCGGGCAAAGTGTCGTCGGCAGCATCCAAGGTCTTTTTTGCGAAATAGATCAACGGTCGGCGGGTAATTGCACTCAGCCGAGTCACGCCAAGTTTAGCGCAGAAGTTGTTAAAGGGGTGAACGATCAGAAGTCTCCATGGAGAACTCACGAAGTAACGAGGGCCGTTGATCACGATCAATTGATGCGGAGGTTCATTTCTTGAACTCGGGGTTCGTGAGTTCGGAGGGTGGACCATATCCTTTGGTCGCGCGAGATCGCGAGTCGCGAGAATTATGGAAAAGAAAAGAGCCATTGCCTCTCGGGATTTCGTGGAGAGAGAGTGCCAAGGTTCGACACTCCAACTCGCGAGGTCGCGAGTTGCGAGAGGCGCTAGCACTTAAGCCTTAGCCGACGGTTACGTGTGGAGGGAACCAACAGTAAAAAGAGCTATACAGTATTGCCGAGAAGATCTCAGCCGTCCATCCAGAAGGACACGTGGTGCGCGATTAGGCCCCTCGCCTCCTCGCCCTTCGTGACTTTGAAGAACGAGGACTAGCCTCCTCCCAGCCGCGAGACGCGAAGTGCCGAGGGCATCCGGGACTTGGGCCCAGAGTCTTGCCGAGAAGATCTCAGCCGTCCATCTGAAGGGACACCTGGTAGTGAGTAGAGCCATCTCGGCGCTTCGCCCATCGCGACTCCAACACACAAAAAACAGCTCTGTTATTTTCCGAGGTGCGAGGTGCCGAGAGAATCTTGGGCCCGAGCCCACGGCATCGCCAGGAGAAGTAAGGACCGTCAGATCTAGAAGGACACGCGGTACCAGATTAAGCCTTCTCGGCATATCGCTCATCGCGATTTCAATCAGCAAAGGTTAGCCCTTTCATATTCGCGAGCGTCGAAAGCATATGGTCATAGCCCATGGTCACTTGGGGAGAGGAAGGGGTTGCATAAAGAAGGCCCGAGGTGCCGAGTTCAGTTGCAGAGGGGATCATCGCGACCTCCAGGCACCATCGGATCCGATCTCCTTACTGTTTCTCGCTTGGAGTAAATGACGACAGGCGCGGGTGGTTGAGACTTCCTCTCATTCATTAAGTGGGGGAATGGAGGTTCTGGCAAGCCGTCTGCCCGAGGAGATCCTGTGTATCGATTTTCCCAGAGAAGCCATGCCAGAGTCCTCGACTCAACAGAAAAGTCTGCGCACGCTAGCCCAACACTTAATGGCTCAGCTACTCTCCTTACAAGAGCCATACTTAGTTAAGATGGCGCTTAAAAGAAGACATCAGTACGAGTTTGACTGAAGCGACACCCGGCTTTGAGTGACTGTACACGCTTCTGTGAGGTGAAGTTTCCTGAGTATATAGACTCAGTTTTTGTATTTTGTAAGTATCGATGGTTGAGCAGCGCTCCCGGTTGTAAAGTTTTAATGAAGCACTGTTACTCTGGTTATGTATGAACTTTTGAGACTACTTGTCTTATGAATGCCATTTCCTTTTACGTCTTTGTTACACTGTGTTAGAGAAACTCGGAATTGGAGGATCCAGTCAACCTGTGGCTATTATAGGATGATGTTGTAATGGATCACTGTAATAGTTGCACTGTCTCTAATCAGTTCCTGTGATTTTCCCAACGCTGAGCGACTTGGAATTGGAGGATCCAGTCAAGTCCACCTTCAGTTTCTTGAGGCCCTGAACCAAGCGGATCTTGCATTCAGAGTCCTTCTTCTACAAACTGTTGAAAGCCTGTTGCCCAAAGTTGTTTGTTCACCTTTCTTGATAAGTCTTCCATCTGCTCATCTTTTAATCAACCCACTGGCTGAAGTTAGATCAAGACCTCCTTTGTCCCATACATGCTAGACCCATTCCCTGAGTTAGAGTGATATCTCCTCGAGCCGTTATCTCCATTTGATCATCCCTTAAAAAAAAAAACAATCGTGACATTAAAACTGATGGGTGTCGGGCTCTGCTCCTGCAAGCAATCCAGGAGTGACTTCCGACGCTAACAGAACCCACTACTAATGCAGGAGAGTGGCTTTTAGGAAGAGTCAAGAAAAGGCTAAGAGAATCATCTTTGACTCAGTCAAAGACAGTATAATGCCAACAATGACTTCGTTAATGACTGCCAAGGACTGTATGGATACCTTGGTGAATTTGTATGAGAAATACGCCCCAAGTCAAAAGAGGACACTTAAACACAAGCTTAAGTATTTGAAGATGGAGAAAGGTGAATCAATAGCATCTTTTTGTTCTAGGATAGCCCGGATCAGAGATCGGCTTCTGGTCACAGGTGTCATAGTGGACGATGATGACTTAGTGCAAGCCATATTTGATAGTCTTCATTCTTCATGGGAGACCTTCTTATCTAGTGTAAGTGGGAGAGAGATTCAGCCCACGTTTGAGAGTTTATGGCATGATTGCCTCCAGAAGGAGAGTCGCACTGCTACCAGCAGCAAGCCAACCAAAAAAGCGCATTCAGCATTAGCATCAAGATTCAAGGGAAAGAAGAAAGTCACTTTCCAGAAAGGCTCTTAGAGGAAGTCAAACACCAAAGGTATGTTCAAAGGAAAAAGTATTGATACATCTAAGATTAAATGCTTTAGTTGCAATAAGTTGGGTTATTTTTCTAAAGACTGTTGTGGTATGGGAAGAAAATTCCAAGGAAACGGAAACATCATGCCTCAACTGCTGACGATGATGAATCCAAACAAAAACAGAAAAGTCCCTCTAATGAAAAAGAAAATAGAAAAGAATATTACCTGGTTTATGCCTTATCTAGTTCAGTTTTCATGGGGCCAAAAAATTGGTCAGTGGACAGTCGTGCGTCAAAGCACATGACACGGTACAAGGATATCCTCTCAAATTTCAAGACAAAATCTTTTGTAGAACAGGTTGAGCTTGGGGATGACAAATGTTACAAGATAGAGGGAGTAGCTTCTATCTCCTTCAAATTGGAATCTAGAGCTAGACTTCATTTTGATGAAGTATTATATGTTCCAAGACTCAAGAATAATCTTATATCAGTTGCAACCCTTGAGGACAAGGGATATTGGGTGATCTTCAAGGAAAGGAAGGCACTATTGTGGGCTAAAGGTAGCCACTTGAGTATAGCAGAACCCATTGGGATACGCAGAGGAGGATTGTACGTCGTGATAGGATAGTTAGTTCAGGCATTGGCTAATGATACGACTAACTCCAGCGAATTGTGGAACAGAATACTTGGACATCTTCACTACAGAGCACTTCCAAATCTACAGAACATGGTATGTGGCATGCCCTCTATTTCTCTTAGTAAAAATGAAATTTGTAAAGGATGCATGTTAGGTAAAAATATAAAGAAAGCTTTTCCTAGTAGTGAAAGCAGAGCTCAAGGCATCTTCGATCTGGTTCATTCTGATGTATGTGGTCCCATGTCATCTCCCTCACTCAATGGTTGTTTGTATTATGTCATTTTTATTGATGATTACTCAAGAAAATGTTAGATATATTTCCTTAAAGCTAAAAGTGACACATTTGATAAATTCAAAGAGTATAAAGCCTTTATTGAAAAGCAGACAGGGAAACACATTGAAACCCTTAGAACAGACAATGGATGAGAGTTTGAATATCTCTAGTTTGAGGATTTATGCAAGTCAATAGGAATCAAGAGACAATTGACCGTGCCATATAACCATCAATAAAATGGAGTTGTTGAGAGGAAAAACAGGACAAGTTGTGAGGCAGTGAAAGCAATGATGTTTGACCAGGATCTGCCAAATTCTTTATGGGCAAAAGCTACTTCCACTGTCGTGTATATTCAGAACAGGTGTCCACATGCTATTTTGAAGGACAAGACCCTTGAAGAGGTCTTTTCAGGAATCAAACCTGAAGTATGGCATCTAAGGATATTTGGGTGTCCAATGTATATTCATGTCCCTAAGAAAAAGAGGACAAAGATGGAACCCTCAGGAAAGAAAGGGTTTTTTTGGGGTACAGTGAGAACTCCAAGGCTTATAGGATTTATGTACCACGTCAGAGGCAGATAGAGGTAAGCAGAGATGTGAGTTTCCATGAGGAAGACGCATTCAAGAAATCCAGAGCGCTTTAGCAGGAAGCAGAGGCAGTTCAACCAGCTTCACCCTCTTCTGAAAATGAAGAGTCAGATGATCAAAGGGAGGAACCTCATGAAGGGCCAAGTAATGAGCCCCTAGAACCTACTAAAGAGTTGGAAAGAACTCTTGAAGAACCTCCAGCCAAAAGCAAACCAAGATGGCTTAAAGGAACAGTGCAGGAAGCAAAAAAGACAGCTGCTCCCAAAGGAACTTTCAGGGAAAGTAAGAGGCCTCACAGGTTTGGAGGCTATGTTGCACTGATGAGCAGCATCAAAGATGTCGAACCTTCTTCATTTGAAGAAGAAGATAAATTACAAGTATGGAAGGATGTCATGCTTGAGGAATACAGGTCTATTCTAAAGAACAATGTCTAGGACATTGTACCGAGGCCAAAGGACAAATCAGTGGTCTCTTCCAAATGGATCTATAAGATCAAACATGCAGTTAATGGGAGTGTGGAAAAGTTCAAAGCAAGATTTGTAGCCAGAGGTTTCACTCAGAAATAAGGAATCGACTATGAAGAGACTTTTGCCCTTGTAGCCAAGTATACCTCCATTCAAACTATTATTGCATTCGCTTCAGTTCTTGGTTGGAAGCTACATCAAATGGATGTAAAAACAAAATTCTTGAATGGAAAGATTGAACATGATGTCTTTATGGAACAACCAGATGGTTTTGTACTGCATAACAAAGGCACTCATGTATGCAAGCTAAGAAAGGCCTTGTATGGTCTTATGCAGGCTCCCAGAGTTTGGTATGACAAGATTGATGGCTTTCTTAAAATCCTAGGCTTTCAAAAAAGTGATGCAGATGCAAATCTGTACTTCAAGGTAAGAGGTAACCAACCTGTTATACTAATCCCCTATGTTGATGATCTCTTTCTAACAGGAGATGAAGGGCTAATAGCCTGGTGTAAGAGGGAGCTAACCTCAGAATTCGAGATGAAAGACTTAGGCTTGATGCATTACTTCCTAGGATTGGAAGTGTGGCAAAGACAGGGCGAGATATTTCTGGCACAAGGAAAATACACAGTGGATGTACTAAAGAGGTTTAGTATGATGGATTGCAAATCCATGTCTACTCCGATGGTTACCAACCTGAGGAAGCTAAAAGATTATGATACAGGTTCAAATTTGGTGGATCCCACCATGTATAGGCAGTTGATTGGATCATTGATGTACGTGATCCACACCTGGCCAGATATTTGTTATGTAGTGATTGCAATGAGTCAGTTCATTACTAAACCGAGACAGAGACATTGGGTGGCTGAAAAGCACATCTTGAGATATCTCAGAGGCACCATTACCTATGGTCTGAGATATACATCTAGTGGTGGTTTATTTCTGCATGGGTATGCAGATGATGACTAGGCAAGAAGCCAAGTGGATCGGAAGAGTACTTCCAGATACTGCTTCAGTTTAGGATCCACTATGATTTCTTGGTCAAGCAAGAAACAGGGGTCCATTGCAGAGAGTACAACAGAGGATGAGTCTATTGCAGCAAGTGATGCTAGCAAGGAAGCAATATGGCTTAGAAAATTGGTTTCTGGGTTGTTTGGTCACAAGCTCGAGACGACGGTGGTTCATTGTGACAATCAAAGTTGCATAAAATTGATAGAGAACCCGGTATTTCATGACAGGTCAAAACATATTGACATGAAGTACCACTACATCCAAGAATTGCTCCAGAGAAACACTGTAAAGTTACAGTACATAGCCACGAGCGAGCAGGTAATTGATATACTAACCATGCCTCTGACCTTGAGACAGTTTGTGCAGCTGAGAGGCAAGCTTGGTGTGGCTGAGAATGACTCCCTCACTGAGAGGGAGTGTTAAATTTGGCAGCATCAATAGTCATTCTCCAATGAGAGGCCATATGAGCCACGCTAAGTCTAGCCAAGGAGATTTGGAGAATCAATCAGTCTTGTGAGGTATTGACAAAAGCCAAGGGGAACGTACAACCTGTGTCAGTCAAACCAAAAGTTAGGACGAACGAGATGCTATGTAAGTCTAATGAAAAAGTCAAGGGGAACGTACAACCTTTGTGAGAATAGATAGTCTAGTGCAAAAGTCAAGGGTAATGTACAACCTTTGTGAGCATAGACAAACTAGTGCAAAAGTCAGGGGGATCATACAACCTCTGTGAGCCTAGTCAATCCTGGTGAGGTAGCGAAAGCAATGATGTTTGACAAGGATCTGCCTAATTCTTTATGGGCAGAAGCTACCTCCACTGTCGTGTATATTCAGAACAGGTGTCCACATGCTATTTTGAAGGACAGGACCCTTGAAGAGGTCCTTTCATGGATCAAACCTGAACTAGGGCATCTAAAGATATTTGGGTGTCCAGTGTATATACATGTCCCTAAGAAAAAGAGAACAAAGATGGAACCCTCAGGAAAGAAAGGGGTTTTTGTGGGGTACAGTGAGAACTCCAAGGCTTACAGGATTTATGTACCAGGTCAGATGCAGATAGAAGTAAGCAGAGATGTGACTTTAAATGAGGAAGACGCATTCAAGAAATCCAAAGAGATTCAGCAGGAATCAGAGGCAGTTCAACCAGCTTCACCCTCGTCTAAAAATGAAGAGTCAGATGATCAGAGGGAGGAACTGCATGAAGGGCCAAGTAATGAGCCCCTAGAACCTGCTGAAGAGTTAGACAGAACTCTTGAAGAACCTCCAGCCAAAAGGAAGCCAGGATGGCTTAAAGAAACAGTCCAGGAAGCAGAAAAGATCGTTGCTCCCAAAGGAACTTTCAGGGAAAGTAAGAGGCCTCAAAGGTTTGGAGGCTATGTTGCACTAATGAGCAGCATCAAAGATGTTGAACCTTCTTCATTTGAAGAAAAAGATAAATTACAAGTATGGAAGGATGCCATGCTTGAGGAATACAATTCTACTCTAAAGAACAATGTCTAGGACATTGTGTCGACCCAAAGGGCAAATCGATGGGCTCTTCCAAATGGATCTATAAGATCAAACATGCAGCTAATAGGAGTGTGGAAAAGTTCAAAGCAAGATTTGTAGCCAAACGTTTCACTCAGAAAGAAGGAATCGACTACGAAGAGACTTTTGCCCTTGTAGCCAGGTATACCTCCATTCAAACTATTATTGCATTAGCTTCAGTTCTTGGTTGGAAGCTACATCAGATGGATGTAAAAACAACATTCTTGAATGGAAAGATCGAACATGAGGCCTTTGCGGAACAACTAGAATGTTTTGTACTGCATAACAAAGGCATTCATGTATGCAAGCTAAGGAAGGCCTTGTATGGTCTTAAGCAGGCTCCCAGAGTTTGGTATGACAAGATTGATTGCTTTCTTAAAATCCTAGGCTTTCAGAAAAGTGATGCGGATGCAAATCTGTACTTCAAGGTAAGAGGTAACCAACCTGTTATACTAATCCTCTATGTTGATGATGTATTTCTAACAGGAGATGAAGGGATAATAGCCTCGCGTAAGAGGGAGCTAACCTCAGAATTCGAGATGAAAGACTTAGGCTTGATGCATTACTTCCTAGTATTGGAAGTGTGGCAAAGACAGGGCGAGATATTTCTGGCACAAGGAAAATACACAGTGGATGTACTAAAGAGGTTTGGTATGATGGATTGCAAATCCATGTCTACTCCGATGGTTACCAACCTAAGGAAGCTACATGATTATGATACAGGTTCAGATTTGGTGGATCCCACCATGTATAGGCAATCGATTTGATCATTGATGTACATGATCCACACCAGGCCAGATATATGCTATGCAATGATTGCAATGAGTCAGTTCATGACTAAATCGAGACAAAGACACTGGGTGGTTGCAAAGCACATCTTGAGATATCTCAAAGGGACCATTACCTATGGTCTGAGATATACATCCAGTGGTGGTTTATTTCTGCATGGGTATGTAGATGTTGACTAGGCAGGAATCCTAGTGGATCGAAAGATTACTTCCAGATACTGCTTCAGTTTAGGATCCACTATGATCTCTTGGTCAAGCAGGAAACAGGGGTCCATTGCACAGAGTACAACAAAGGATGAGTACATTGCAGCAAGTGAAGCTAGCAAGGAAGCAGTATGGCTCAGAAAATTGGTTTCTGGGTTGTTTGGTCACAACCTCGACAAGACAGTGGTTCACTGTGACAATCAAAGTTCATAAAACTGATAGAGAACCCAGTATTTCATAACATGTCAAAACATATTGACATGAAGTACCACTACATCCAAGACTTGGTCCAAAGAAACACTGTAAAGTTACAGTACATAGCCTTTAGCGAGCAGGTAGTTGATATACTGACCAAGCCTCTGACCTTGAGACAATTTGTGCAACTGAGAGGCAAGCTTGGTGTGGCTGAGAATGACTCCCTGGCTGAGATGCATGCTAGGTAAAAATATAAAGAAAGCATTTCCTAGTAGTGGTAGAAGAGCTCAATGCATATTAGATCTGGTTCATTCTGATGTATGTGGTCCCATGTCATCTCCCTCCTCACTCGGTGGTTGTTTTTATTATGTCATTTTTATTGATGATTACTCAAGAAAATGTTGGATATATTTCCTTAAAGCTAAAAGTGACACAATTGATAAATTTAAAGAGTATAAAGCCTTTATTGAAAAGCAGATAGGGAAAAACATCAAAACCCTTAGGACATACAATGGAGGAGAGTTTGAAACTCTCGAGTTTGAGGATTTATGCAAGTCGGCAGGAATCAAGAGACAGTTGACCGTGCCATATAACCTTAACAAAATGGAGTTGTTGAGAGGAAAAACATGACAATTTGTGAGGTAGCGAAAGCAATGATGTTTGACAAGGATCTGCCAAATTCTTTATGGGCAGAAGCTACCTCCACTGTCGTGTATATTCAGAACAAGTGTCCACATGCTATCTTGAAGGACAAGACTCCTAAAGAGGTCTTCTCAGGGATCACAAGCTCGATACAAGCTCGAGACAACGGTGGTTCACTGTGCTAATCAAAGTTGCATAAAACTGATAAAGAACCCGGTATTTCACAACATGTCAAAACATATTGACATGAAGTACCACTACATTTGAGGCTTGGTCCAGAGAAAAACTGTAAAGTTACAGTACATAGCCACGAGCGAGCAGTTAGCTGATATCCTGACCAAGCCTTTGAACTCGAGACAGTTTGTGCAACTAAGAGGCAAGCTTGGTGTGGCTGAGAATGACTCCCTCGCTGAGAGGGAGTGTTAAATTTGGCAGTGTTATCCCCGATATCTAGGGATAACTAGGAGATCATGTCTC
>CBVK0100286289.1:0-23038 GCA_900067695.1 Picea abies
TTTTGCCGAGTTTTACAACATTGGTTTGTGGGCCTGTCCAAGCACCCATGAAGGCGTGGGACTCTTAGATAGCTTAAAAACATTTAATTAATAACTAACGAATGCGTCTAATAACTCTACAAACTTAATTAACTGATTTTTACATTCATTTGAGAAAAAAAAAATTTTAATTCTCTAGAAACTTTAACAGCCTCTTTTTTTCTATAAGAAAGCACTTCACTTGTTCCTCACACTTTCTTCAGCAAGAAGAGCTTCCTACATCAGTAGAAAGCATTTTACTGGTGTTTTGGAGCATTGGGAGCAAGCTTTGGTGCATTTCCAACAAGAAAACAATTGTGGGCAGCAAGAAGAAGGGTGTGGGCGGCAGATTTATTTGTTGAACAGATTTTTTTACTATTTTTGCAGCATTCATGGTTTTTCATAGTGTCATTTATAAAGCCCTTATAGCTCCTCAAGAAAGCAAGCAGCAAGAATACTATCCTCTTTGGAAGTATGCTGCCAAGCTCAAGCAAATCGGTTCTAACGTCCCCTAACCCAGTCGAGGAACATTACGGAGCAGAGTACTCATAAATAGAAAGCATTTTACTGGTGTTTTGGAGCATTGGGAGCAAGCTTTGGTGCTTCCAACAAGAAAACAATTGTGGGCAGCAAGAAGAAGGGTGTGGGCAGTAGATTTATTTGTTGAACAGATTTATTTACTATTTTTGCAGCATTCATGGTTTTTCATAGTGTCATTTATAAAGCCCCTATAGCTCCTCAAGAAAGCAAGCAGCAAGAATACTATCCTCTTTGGAAGTATGCTGCCAAGCTCAAGCAAATCGGTTCTAACGTCCCCCAACCCAGTCGAAGAACATTACGGAGCAGAGTAACTCATAAATAAAATTTCTGCTATCTAATTAATTTCCTGTAGCTTCCAGCGACAATTTACAACCAGTTTTAGCTATTGTTTGTTACCATTAATTAAATGCAACTACAACAATCTAAACAGTCATGAAATGCAGCTAATAACTCCATTACAACAACATATAAATTTGCTCTCATACTCAGAGTAAAACACATCAATTAAACACATAATACATCAACACAACAAGATAAAACACTTATCTTATAAAAAAGTTTGTGCAACCAGCTGCTTGGGACGAACTTTCCACCCAACCATACACCTATTGTTCCAAATCTCAATAACCAGTCAGTCACCCCCGAGCTGAGACTAGTAATCCACAAAAGAGGGTGGTCTCTCACTGTCCACTCACAGCTTAGAAAACTCACAACCCACTGGTATTCTCCTACAGCTACCTCGATTTTCAACCAACTCTCTTCCTCTCGACCTACCCAACCCAAGGAATGTACCCTTTCACTGATCTCAGTCCCTCAAGCGTCCCATTCGTTTATCAAGGTCTCTCTAGCATAGGTAACTAGGAATCTCTTATTAGCTAGGAACTCAAGGGAACTTGCTGCCAGGAAAACAACCAACAACAAACATTTGTTGTTACAGTGCAACTCACTCAGGAGTTCACTCTTCAAGCCCGACAACCCGGTTCTTCAATTTTCGGCTCCAAATATGCTCCAGCATGCTCCTAATTCTCCCTCCATGGTTGTTCCAGCTCCAAGCTCTCTTTTTTTTTGCTCTCTACTTGTTGCTCATGCACAAAAACTGAATTGTCTTAAACTATTGTAGTTGCCTTCACGAATTTCCTCTCTTTGGCTTACTTGCTTGAATCACACACTTTCCCAAAACTAATTACTTCTTCCCCATGCTTTCCAATAACTATGGGATGTCACTCTTGTTGTCGTCCTAATACACACCTGGGTTATCGTGGAAGAAACCTTCAATCCACTTGGTGTGTCCTTGGGGGCAAGTCTCGAGTCAAGGTGTTGTCACCTGATCCTCGACTCCTCCGTCTAGGCCAACTCCTAGCGAAGCCAAGGAGGGTAGTCCCTATAAAAATAAAACTAAGGCTTTCTAAACTTAGAAAGAAAGAAAACTTTATTCTAGGAGTTGATTGCTTGAAATAAAACTTTTAATCACAAGATAAATTTAGCACCACATGATATTTAACCAAAAAGGATACTGCCTGCATCATCAACCATGAGCTTTATGAATTATCAAATAAAGACAACCATTTGCACTTCCTGAACAATATAGAGATCAACTTTAAAGACCAGTGCCAAACATAAAGCAGTAAAGTGTGATGTGATGAAAATGTCGCGTTAATTTTATCTTGAGTGTTTTAGTTAAGGGATTTGGTGTTATTAAAAGAGTTTTGAAACCGTGAAGTGGGAATTAAAGTCGGGGTCCCCACTCTTTGTGTGCAAAAGTGAATGTGGCCTCTTCGTTCGTTATGTTAGGGTCCTAACCTGCACATAAGTAGAGCAATATATTTGGATGTAATAAAGGTCAATATTAATAAGGTCTTTCAATAAAATAGAACAAGGCGGATGTAAGAAGACCTAATAGAAGCTTTCGCTTCTAGAAGGATCTTCCTCTAGATGCTTCTCTTGATAGACATATTTAGTGTAAATAAGGGTCGAGGGTATAAAAACCCTAGCTTGGAGATACATATAAAATAGATATTAATAACATAATAATTATTAATAATGAAAGGACATGTCTCAAATGACATGACTATTGGTTAAAGGCACCCCTGCATGGGTATATAAACGAGCCCTCATTCTCAATTGTATATCATCTTATCTATTCATATTTTATACATTATTCCTACATGGATTATTATGTTATATTCCAAGTATTTTGGATAATTCTTGTGTGAGCGAACTTTGTTCGTCTCATTTGGTATCAAAGCAAGTGAAGTGAAGCTTTAAAAAATAATTTTTCTAAAAAGATTAAAGAAACATTTAGAAAAAATCATTTATTATGGAAGGATACCAAGATAATTCAGAAATACAATCACGAATATTGGAATGAGAACTAGGACATTATAAAGCGAGCAATAAAAAATTACAGTTCGAAATGGAGAAGGAAAAATATTTTAATGGGTTAACACAGAAAGATAATCGTTACTTCAAAGAGTGTATTCGGGAACTCATCACACAAAATGAAGAACTAAAGACCGAAAGACAAAAAATGGACCAAGACTTACTAGAACGAGATGAAGAAATATTACGATTAAAAAATCATAATCAAAATTTACTAGTTAAAATCAGAAAGTTAAAAGACAAGAAGCAAGGGAATACAAATTCAAAACAAGAAAATCAAGGTCTCAAGAAGAAATCAACTAAAAAGGAGGAAGAAATATCTTGCCTGAGGAACCTTAACCAGAAGTTACTTGAACAAATAAAAATCTTAAAGGACGAAAGAAAGGAGAATCTAGAATCAGAAAAAGACAATAAGTCAGAAAATAACGACGAACTTTTACGATTAAGATGACATAATCAAGATTTATTAACTCAAATTAAAAAGCTCAAGCATGATAATAAGTCTTTACAAGAAGAGCTAGATCGCAAAACATCATTAATCGACAAGGAAACAATGACTGATCCAATAAAGAAATTATCCAACATTCAAATTTCGACAATAGAAAAAAGAACCAATACAAAGTCAATTGATGTTCAAATTCAAAAGAATGCTTACGTGGACAAATCACTACAAACATCAAAAGAATATGATTCCAAGGAAAAGTCACAAGAGATTAGGATGCCTTATCGTCATCCAAATCACAAGAGTCATTATGATCATTATGACCAACGACTAGGAGAAGAGGAATATAAACAATGTTCTTCTTACCAACAAATAAAATACCACACTGAAAAAGAACGAAGACAAAATCAACAACTTGGAACAATCGATCATCAAACAATTCCAATGAAAGTAGATTTGGGATGGATCACTCCCCAAAAGATGCAACACATTAGTTTGGGAATTCGAAGGTTATATCATCTTGTTTCGTCGAGGGTCGCAACTACAAGCATAGAAGATTTGAGAAGACATTGTGTGCCAGAACAAAAGTTAAAAGGGAAGCCTTCCAGAAATTATGCTTTGAGGACAAAGCATTTTTAAGGGGAAGGCAATGTTATGAACATAAATATACATATAAAATAGATATTAATAACATAATAATTAAATAATAATTATTAATAATGAAAGGACATGTCTCAAATGACATGACTATTGGTTAAGGGCACCCCTGTGTGGGTATATAAATGAGCCCTCATTCTCAATTGTATATCATCTTATCTATTTCTATTTTATACATTATGCCTACATGGATTATTATGTTATATTCCAAGTATTTTGGATAATTCTTGTGTGAGCGAACTGTGTTCGTCTCAAGTAGAGGGAGTTTAATCTTTGAATCTCTTGGACGATGACGATTGAAACAACAACCTATCAATCCTCCAAGCTTGAGGAACTTGCAACTATATACTTCAATCCTGCAACAAAATTGTTAAAGGTCTTCCCTAGACAACAATGCTCAAACATGCATGTTGGTTTAACTGAAAACAAAGCATGCAATGTAAAAGTCTATGAGATAAGGAAGAAACAAGATGAATCAAACTAGATTAATCTTACTCTACTTGATAGCATACCTTCAAAGCCTTGCAACATAATCACAAAACTGAAATGCAAGATACATGTTACCTCATGAAGAAAATGGCATTAGATCAAAGTATCCACACATAGCATCCACAACATTTGAACTCCAAAGTATTTATTATTCCATAGAAAGATTACAACAATAGTACAATGCTTGCCCAAAACCGAACTAACCAAATGGGAGAGGTCGACCTTGCTTATATTTCAAGTGAGCTAATGTTTCCAAAGAGGAGATGCGCATTAGGGTTTAGGAATGCGTGAGCTAAGAGGAGAGATGCATGAGTGAAGGGGAGTGAATAGTGGAGTGAATAGGGAGTGGTGTGGAGTGGGTAGGAGATACGTGGAGTGGAGGAGTAGTGGATAGGGAGTGAAGTGAGGTGGGAGTGGAGTGAGGGGGAGTGAAGTGGGAGTTTAGGAAATGCGTGGGCCTTTGGGAAGTGTGTCATTCATCTAGAATTCGCCAACTAGAAATGTGGGGTGAAGTTCCCACATTGGGATCTCCCCTGTAATGTTCCCAAGCCAATTTTTTGCTTGGAAACACTAACTAACCACCGATTTGATTAATAATTGTTGTGTGTGCAGGTTAGCCATGAACATTTCGGCCTTAGGGTTTATTCAGTTATTCAGCCACAATTTATACAAGAATCATTGCAACATAAGAAGATCTTCAATAATACACAAGATAGGAACCACAAACAAGATATGAACTTTATTATAAGAAAGCAAGCACTTGATACAATAGAGAAGCAGATCTGGAATAGCTTCAGATGGCTTCAAGACAATAATAAGAGTTGCATACAAAATGCTCCCAGAGATACAAATCAAGCCTCCCAAAGGCTGCAATAGAAGATGAATGCTCCACTACAAAACTAGGGTTTAGCCTAACCCTCAAGCCGCTGGTACGGCCTGCTGAAGACAATGAAGACCAAGGGTTCGACCCTCCTGAAGATGAATACCCCCAAATGCTGCTAAACTCCTCCCAGTGATAGATCAGGGCAATGATAGCCTCCTCCTGAAGTATGGAGCTCAAACACTAAAGCCTCCTCCTCAAACTGCAGAAACCCCAAACTGGTACGGCCTTCCTGAAACCCTGAATATGGCCAATAATTCGGCTTAGCTGAACAAGGGCTCTGAATGCACTGAAACTCTCTAAGATGATAAATCGGGCAGTCACAAACCCCTGAGAGAAGTTCCAAGGTCAAATCTGGGCTATGGCCTCCTAGATCTGAAAAACACTGAATCACCAAATCGTCCTCTACCTCCCAAAACCGTCCCAACCTACAGAAAATGATAGGGACATGATAACTCCTCAAAGAAGCCTCCAAACTGATGAGCAAGGGCCTGAAGAAAAACCCTAATTTTAAAATCTCCCAAGGCTTCCTCAATAGGTTGGATCGACTTCTCTTCAACAAATGGCGTGCCCCTGCTGGAAAACCCTAACCGGTACAGCCCTGCTGATCTTCCTGAATAGATGAAGGATGTAGAATGGTGTTGGTGCAGTATTTCATCCCCGAGACCAAGCTTGGAACAAGTGAGTGGGATCTTTCACCACTGAATTGTTCTCTAGGGTTTGTAATATCAAAACCCTCAAAACTATATGCTCAATAGCATCAACAAGCAAATACCAAATATCCAAGATGAAATGAGAGGTGCGCCCTAGCCTTCTCTTTATACTTTTTTTTTGTTTCCCTGTTGAGTTAAGTTAACCCCTAGGGTTAACTCCTAACTCAACGTCCAACACTTCTATTCCTTCATTGAGTTACCCTTTTAAATCTTTTTACCTTTTCACTAAGTCAACTTAAAAATATAACATTAGTTTGCATGACTTTTCTCCTTTGTGTGAGACTATGGTCTAGTGGAGATGCCTAGACCACTAAGTCTTCCCAAACCTCTTCATCGAGAGGTGGGGGACATTACAATCTCCCCTGCTAGAAATTGCTTGTCCTCAAGCAATTCCAAACCTGTCTCACGTACCACCTGTTCATTCTCCCATGTGGCATCCTCAATGGGTAGATCCTTCCATCTACTCAGATACTCTTTGATGCTTCTCTTCCTAAGCTTCTTCTCCCGAACCTCCAGTATCTCCTTCGGAATCAAAATAAGTTGCCCCTCTTCGCCCAAAGGAGGCAGCACCTCAATGGGTGTGATATGTTGGTCAATGGCCCTCTTCAGGCAGGACACATGGAAGACATTATGTATCCTGTTGCCCTGTGGAAGCTCCGGCTCATATGTTACGGCCCCTACCTTCCTGTTGATCCTGTAGGGTCCAAAGAAACATGGTTGTAGCTTCTCTACTCCGCTTCTTTTTATAGAAGCCTGCCTGTATGGTTGGAGCCTTAGATAGACTAAGTCACCAACCTCAAAGGTACGCTCAACTCTGTGCTTATCTACTTGGACCTTATATTGGTTCTGTGCTCTTTGTAAATGATCCTTCAACTCTCTGAAGATGTCCTGACGTTGTTGCACCCAATCTTGTACCATCGAGGCCCTGCTGTCACCAAAAGAAATCTACACGAAAGAGAGTGGATCATAGTTGTATAATGCCATGAATGGTGTCATGCCTATGGACATGTGATGGGTGGTGTTGTAGCAGTGTTCTCCCAAGTGTAACCACCTGACCCACGCTTTTTGCTGCCTTGCCACGTAATTCCTGACATAGCCTTCCACCCATTTGTTGACTATCTCAGTCTGTCCATCCGTCTGAGGATGATAGTTGGTACTAGGGGTCAAGGCCGTACCAACTAGTCTGAACAACTCCTGCCAAAATGTACTCATGAATCTGCTATCCTTGTCACTGACAATGGTTTTGAGTAGGCCGTGCAGTTTGAAGATCTCCCTGAAAAATAATTCGGCCACCTGTGCTGCAAACTTCATCAACCTATCCACCACTACGAAAATGCAATCTTTCCCTTGTGCCCTTGGCAACCCTATGATGAAATCCATGGATATGCTTTCCCACTTGTGTTCTGGGATAGGTAGGGGTTGCAGTAGTCCTGTCGGGTGCGTGTGCTCATCCTTGTTCTCTTGGCACGCAGTACACTCCTTGACATGCCTCATTACATCCTCCTTGAGGCCCTTCCATGAGAACCTCCCCCTCACCTGACTGTATGTCTTACCAATTCCTTGGTGCCCTACCATTGGTGAGTCATGACATGCTTGCAACACTTTGGCCTTGAAGGCTGATCCAGGAACCAGAAAGATTCGGCCCTTGTAATTGATGAGGTCATTAATGATCTGAAAGTTATTGTCTTGTACTTGCCCGTCCATTAGCTGACAAGCGAACTGATCCCTTGCATACTCCATCACCAAGTGGTCCTTCCCATCAACAGACACATTTGTCATGGCATAAATGGATAGCCTCCTAGACAATGCATCAGCCACCACGTTGTTCTTCCCTTTGACAAATTCAATGTCAAAGTCATTGTTATGAACATAAATATACATATATCATATCTTATCTATTCAATTATTATTTACAGTCCTATATGGATTACTTTGTTATATTCCAGATATTTTGGATTATTCTTGTGTGAGCGAACTTTGTTCGTCTCAACCTAGGAGGATCACATGGTGCTCTAGTAAGTTAGTTTCCTTTTAGGATAGTGTAACAAACATAAATATATACAATATGTAAATATAAATAACTAATAAGTAATAATTAATTATGAAGAGACATGACATATAAAAGGTCATGTCTCTTATGAAAGGGACCAAATGAGACGTATAAAGTTCGCTCACACAAGAATTATCCAAAATACTTGGAATATAACATAATAATCCATGTAGGAATAATGTATAAAATATGAATAGATGAGATAATATACAATTGAGAATGAGGGCTTGTATATATATCTCGCACAAGGGTGCCCTTTCATAAGAGACATGACCTTTCATATGTCATGTCTCTTCATAATTAATTATTAGTTATTAGTTATTTATATTTACATATTATATATATTTATGTTTGTTACATTTCACCACAGTGATATCAGAGTCTCGTTTCTGATCTTGGCCTTTGGCCAACAGACCCTTGGTCAAATTTTCATTGCCTTGGCAAAGTAACTATTGTCTTTTGGCCATAAACACAGCTTTTCAGAGTTTCTTTGACCGTCTGATCATTGACCAATGCTGACCCTTGGTCATTCAATATTTAGATTTCGCAAAAAAAAAAAAAAATGATTCCGCTGCAAATTTTAAATTCTAGAAGAAGACAGCCTGCTGCCAAATATCTAGGAAGAACCAGAACGACCATTTTCAAAAAAAAATTGTTTGATGTCAGACTCTTAAAAATAAAATAAAATATATATACATATAAACTTTTTGCTGCAAATTGAAGAAATATCAAGTCAGTCGTACCATGTTCCGATCCGTACATACACCGAAAATATAGATTGCCATCGATCTGTACACAACCGTCAATTAAATTACAGTCGCCAAACATTAAAATCTGTACAACCTCCATTCAACGGTTGTTGTTGTTTTGCAATCCGTACATCTATACGTTTTGCCATACTTATTGCCGCCCCTCAACTGTCGTACAGGTGCAGGCACTTATTGTATGCAACCGATAAATCATCTCAATTGTCGTATCAGCCACAACCGTACCATTCACTGTCCGTACCAGACGTCATCCATACATCAATAACCGCCAAAAACAGTCGTTTAGCCACCCAACCGTACCATTCACTGTCCGTACCAGACGTCATCCATACATCAATAACTGCCAAAAACAGTCGTTTACCCACCAAATTTAATTGAGGTAAATGTTTGCACAAATTAATTCAAGCACAGATTTGCATTAACAGTCCGTACATCGGTAAAAAATATTAATTGAGAGCTGTCATCGACTAGTACGACCTTTAGCTCGTTCCTCCGTGCATGTCTGTACCGTTCCGTACGGTCACATCTCATCACCAATTTCTTTAAATTGTGTCAAGGGGTTATGCATGTCTGTACCGTTCCGTACGGTCACATCTCATCACCAATTTCTTTAAATTGTGTCAAGGGGTTAAATCAAGAAGGTTTAACAAGATAATTGGGAAGTCATATGTTATTTTAACTTATATTAACCTATATACGAGCACAAGAAGTGGATTAGATAATTTAATTGGCACCAACTATACTTAAAGGACAAATAAAAGTTAAAAGTTTAAGGAAATTATTATTGGGCAGTATAAAGAAAAGCCAAAAAGAAGAAATAATATTTTATTATATTTCAAGATATTTTTAAAAAGATAAAAAAATATTTTATTATATTCCAAGTTACTTTTAAAAAGATAAAGAAAATAATATTTTATTATATTTCAAGATATTTTTAAACATATAAAGAATATTTTATTATATTCAAAGTTACTCTTAAAAACATAAAGGAAAGATAAAAAATATTTTATTATATTCCAAGTTACTTTAAAAAGATAATGGAAATAATATTTTATTATATTCCAAGATATTTTTAAAAATATAAAGAATATTTTATTATATTCAAAGTCACTTTTAAAAAGATAAAAAAGTATTAGTATTACAAAATTAGTGAAGGAAAAGTAAAAAAAAGTGAAAGAATAAATTTAATGGAATTACGTTTACATTTTATCTTTAAAAGATAAAGAAAATTTTATTATATTTCAAGTTATTTTAAAAAGATAAAGGAGTATTATAAAATTAGTGAAGGAAATTATACTTAGAAGTATAAGGAAAAGTCAAAAAGGTGAATATAAATTTTAATATTTAGTGGAAGTATCCTTACATTTTATTAGAAAAAAAAAGATTATCTAAAAAAATATTTATAAGGAAGCATAGAAAAAAAAAGACAAGGAAGCATAGAAGTAAAAGTACATATTACTTTGTTTATATTATATTTATATATATAAAGGGATTATTAAGGAATATTTTTTAATCTTTAAGGAGAAAGAAAGGTATCATTTCTAGCAAATTATCAACGAAGAAAATGGAGTTTACTAAGGAAAGAGGAAGATTTTTTTATGAAGGTTGTCCAATCGTATGTTACTGTTTTTCTACATTAAAGGGGAGTATTCAAGGAAGAGAAGTTAACATCCTTATCAACTTAGACTATAATGAAAATTACATTAATATTGATTTGGCAAATCAATTATTAATTCCAAAGCAAAATATAAGTGAAAAGAAAGATATTTTTCAAATTAAAGAGTTATCAAGAAGAAGTTGGCATCGTCATCGGGTTACCCTGGTTTAAAAGTCTAGGTACCTTCATATTAAACATGGAGAAAATGTTTGTAACATTCCCTTATAAGGAGAAGATGATAACATTACAAGACACTACCTCAGAGCCAGAGTTCGTAAAAGCAGAAGACTTTAACAATATCTCAGAAATAATACGTCAAGGATACAAAAAAACAATGCAAAGGATGCAAAAAGAATTTGACGAAAATATTGCGGAAAAAAACAAAGAAATTTCTCGCTTAAAAGACCACGGTCAAAAACTACTTACACAGATCAAGGAAAAAAAACAATGTGATTTAAAGTTGGAACAAGAAAAGGAGGATCTCGAAAAGGAATTGAAGAAAAACCTCTCAGAGAAAGAAGAAGAAAATTCTCGTTTTAAGAACCTTAATCAGGAGTTACTAGAAAAAATCAAAAAATTGAAAGAAGAGAAACTTGAAAATCCAAACATTAAAGCTCAAGAAGATGCCAATCCAGATGAAGAAAAAACATATAGAGATGTTGGAGTTCAAACAATGAAAGATCCAGGAAAACTTACTAATCAAAATTTAGCGATTAACAAGGCAACATTGCCGCATGAAGAAAATCATATATCAAAGTCAAAAGAAGAAAATGCTACAAGTACGATAAGGGGAAATCAAGTTATGAGAACTCCCTCTCGACATTCAAATCATAAGAGTAGATATATTAACCAGTTAGAATATCAATATTATCCAAAACAAGAACCCTATAAACACCCAGTTTCGTAGAAGATTGAACTAGGGTGGGCAGACTCTTTCACAACTCGACAGTTCTGCTCAACTCTTCGTCACTCATATCATCTGGTATCATCAATCTTAACAAACACCAAAAACATAGTCATGCGAAGACATTGCAAGCCAGAACGAAGAAGTAAGCCTCTCCATAAACATGCTTTGAGGACAAAGCATTTCTAAGGGGAAGGCAGTGTAACAAACATAAATATATATAATATGTAAATATAAATAACTAATAAGTAATAATTAATTATGAAGAGACATGACATATGAAAGGTCATGTCTCTTATGAAAGGGCACCCCTGTGCAGGATATATATCAAGCCCTCATTCCTCATTTGTAATCATTACCACCCTTTAATGGATTATTGTGTACTGTCCTATTTATATTGGATATTTACATAGTGAACCAGCTTGGTTCACCACAGATAGGTTGTTACCTAGTGGATCTCTGAAGAGTCATCGCCCATTCCCTCCATACTTACCATTTTCCATCTTTATCCCCTCCATCTATCCACATTTTTGGGCACTGGGGAAGGCTCCACTTGGAAATTGTTGTACCTTACCTCATGAGAAGAAGGGGTTAAAGGCCCAGGGGTAATGTAGCTGGCAAAAGTTAAGAGCCGAATTTAAACCTTCGAGATGCTTTGCCTAGGGATCCTCGAGAAAGCACTAAAACGTTTCTCGGCAAAAAAAGGGGACCCACATATGAATAAAACACTCAAGGCATTTGTTGGTGGATAGGAGGTCTCATCATGAGTCTGCCTATCATGACCATGAACATGTAGCGGTATGACACTACCACCTAAGTGGTCACCAATCCAGGGTAGTGGCTTTTGGTTGCATGGCCAAGAGAAAGGGGGTCTCATCACGAGCTAGCCTTCTCATTTCCATGAAATGTTTGTGGGTGACACTGCCACTAGTTGGTCACCAAGCCAGGGCGATGGCAATCAACTCTTTCCTTGCAGCATGAAGAAAGAAAGCTAAAAGAAGAAAGCAAAGATAAAAATAAATGACAATCAGTGAGCTTGGAAACATTTGCATCCATGACAAGGTGCAGCTCACCCTCAACAAAGGCACCCATAGGTGAGTGTTACATTTCCCTGTTATCACATGCATCCCATGCCCAAATTTTTTCCCCTCACCACCTAATACGTTTGCATGATTTGGATCAAGCTCCACTGGGGAAACGACCTTGACTTAAGGGAGAATGGCCCAATAGGACACCCTGAGACCATTCCAAACCCTAGACTTGTCAAGTTGCATAAAGTTTTGAGCATTTGTTTGGGTTTAGGGGGGTTTAATGCACATGTTTGGCGTTTTAACTATTAGATGTGATTTACGTATTATGATGCCTGTGACTTGTTGTCTTTGCAGGACCTTACCCGGTGAACAGGTACATGGAGAGATGACTAGCTCGGACCTTCATAAGGGCTCAAAGCCCATTTGATGGATGTTGAGACCCTAGCCAGGGGGCAGGATGAAGATGAAGGGGTTCTGCCAAGAAGAAGAAGGATGTTGCCTTTGGAGGCACTTTGGTGGACCTAGACCCAGGCGACGGTGCCTTTCCCACCTGAACGTTGGCCTTTGGAAGCCTTGGACATCACCCATACAGCCCTGGACATTTCTACATGCAGTGGTTATCACCTTGGGGGTAATCCTGAGGTTATTGGCACGTGTGGGCAGGGTTTTGGCCTTTGGAGGCCCAACGTTCCATGACAGAGGTCCAACGTCACCCTAGAAGGGCATGACGTCACCCCTGGGAGGGTCTTTACATGCAAATTTATTTTATTTTGTCCAGGATTTAATTTTGTAAGAAATTGGCCAGGTCGGCCCTAATATTTTGACCTAAAATAATTAAAGGTCAAATTTTGGTATAAATAAACATAAAGTGACATTCATTTTATCATAACTCTCACTTGGGAGAGTGGAGGTCTGAAATTTTCACCCTACTAAGGGTTATTGGCTGAAATACGGAGGGCACTACTCTTTTAAGGCTTGTTTTTTTGGCACTTGGACAAATTTTATAAAGTTTTGTGGCAATCTTGCATGGTTTTACATGATTATTCTTGGTGCAAGTAGATTTTTACTTTGTCATTGTAAATGGTTATGGTAATGGTTTTCTTGCTCATACAAGATTATGAAATTGCATGTTTTAATTAATGCTTGAAGTAAGAAACTTAAAGTGCTAACTTTCTTGCTTTTCATTCGCCTAGCTTTATTGAATTGATCTAGTAACTAGTGAAACCCTAGGGCCCTAAAGTGCTAGCTCTCTAGAGGTTTAAACTTTATACTACTTATTGTGCAAATTACAAGAAGAAGGAAGTGCTAGGGCCTAGAAGTGCCTACACCCTAGCTTCCTCACTTCTTGAGGTCAAACCTAGAAGGACTTAAGGTGCTACTCCTCCTAAGTCTTTCTCCCTCTTGGATTATGTGTAAAATCACTTGTTAGCAGCCTTGAAGGAAGCCGCCTACTTGACTCCACTACCCTTAGAAAGGCACTAGTCAAACCTCACTCTTTGACAAGTATCTTCAAACTCAAACTCCAAACCGTTTTCTACTTGATTACCCTACTAACTTTAACTAGTTAACTAACCTAGCTTAGAGATACTAACAGCCACTTAATTATTGCTGATAATTCATTGTTTGCAGTCTATATCAGCCAACCAACCACCTTAGAACAGCCCAGAATTTGTACAAGGCAAGTTACTATCAATATATGCTCAAGTTTTTGTTCAATTACCTTAGCAGAGTACATTTCTGAAGCTTGTTTATTGCTGTCATTACTTCTATTTTACTGCTGTTACATTTAACTTAGATAGCCTGTTTAAATCCAATTGCTGGTTGACATATTTAGAGAACTCACATAAGACAAAGTATTATCATTGATGCTTTAAATGCTTGTTCACATTGTCTGCACAAGTTCGTTCTTGTTGATACAAATTGCAGCCGTTATAATTTACTTATCACTATCATCTACTTGTCATTTGCTGCATACATAGACAGCCAGCATATATTCACAAATTTACTGTCTTTTTGAAGCATCATTATCATTTGCCATTGCCTTTAACGCTTCTTGTTGTATTGGTAAGGGGCAGGTACACTTTATCTTTCTTTTGCTTCATCCTTCAAGACTTAATCCTTCAAGACTTAAACTTGAATTGAGTGACCTAGAGAGAGGGGTAGTTTCCTTATCATTTATTTACCTTCATCAACCCACTAGGTCTAGGGACGTCTCCCTTGGAGAAGCTTTTTCCTCCTAAATAGAAAAGGGTATCATGTTGGGGTGACAGTGACAGGATTACCCTCATGTTACGCCAATCTCGGCCTACTTGCCTTAAGGCTTTGGGCAAGTACAAATTGTGCGATAACAGTTATCTCCCTCATTAACTTAACATCATCTTCTCTGAACGCAACTATTGCAAAGGGTACAGCTTCATCAATGTAACATAAATAAAATATATAATAATAATAATAATGAATAATGAAAATCATAGTATTAATAATTAACATTGTTAACTAAAAAAGGTCACGACCTTTCATCAATGGTCATCAAGGTGCCCCTTAGGTTTATATATATATATTCACATATATATATGTGTGTGTGTGTGTGTGTGTGTGGGCCCTTTCATTGTATTCATCGTCTATTATCTATCTATCTCATTATATACATTCATATTCAATACATTTTCTTGTCCAGTATGGATTACAATTATTTCTTCCATTTATAATGGATATGTGTCGTAAGAACTAGATTGTTTCTTTACATTGGTATCAGAGCTTCATTGTTGATCCTAGCCATTGGCCATACAGGCTTGTAGCCCCACAAAAAAAATTTAGAATTTCTCTAATTTATCTAGGTCTTTAACCACGTTAGGGCACTTTGCCATTAAAAAAAAAACAAATCATCAAAAATTACCATTGAAGAAATAATCCTTCCGTTGTAAGAAAATTAGAAGAAGTTAGTACCAGATATCAAGAAGAAGAAAATAAAAAATAAAAATAAAGGAAAAAAATATCTACAAATAATCTCCAGGCTTGTGGCCCATTCTTTTAATAAAGAAAAAAGACGGAAAGAAAGAATTAAAAAGAAGGTTTTTTTAAAGTGCACGTGAAGAAGTATAAGTCAAACATGAATCTATAATTGGTAATAAATTAAGTTAATTGTCATTTACAAGGTAAGAAAAGGTAATTTAAAAGAAAAAGTTCCAAAGAAGAAGGAAGAGTGAATTCTGATTTTACCGTTGGCAGTTTACAGGCCCATGGTTTTGATAAACCATTGGCCCGTGGTTTTGATAAACAATTGGCCCATGGTATTCCCTACCATATATAAAAAAATATAGAGAGACAAAAATTATAGGTTGCGACTTGCAGAATCGTGGAGCAAGCCGGAGGTAGAAAGTGTTCAAGATTGAGGTGAAGGCTCGATGTAAAAAGTCTGGGCGAGCGTGCAAGGGAGATCAACGTCGGTAAAGGGAGTCGGCGGCCCAGCGACCATAGCAGCCATCGGACAGGGCTGAAGACAGTCACGTGGAAGAGAAAAGCAGCCAGCGCGCAGATATTGCTGAAGGGACAGCAAAGGTAATCGTCGACAGTGTGAGAGTCAGCCGAGGACCAGCTATGCACGAACATGAAGCAGGGTGTGAGGGTTGTGGAAGCAGACGACAAGAGGTGGAAGCACAGTCGGTGGAGGCTACAGGGACAGCCAGTTGTTGACTAGGTCGTGGAGCAAGCCACCACTAGCAGCCAGCCAGTCGAGCTAGTTGTAGGCAGGGCCATCTCAGATAATCAGCCAGCAAGTTCGCCAACAAGATAGCAGCAGCCAGGGACAGCAAGCAAGCCATCAAGCAACTCAGAAAGCTCGGGCAAGGTCAACAGGACACCGGGCAGCCCAGAGGCAGCAAAGAAAAAACTAGGGCAGCTTTGGGCAGGGATCCGTGCAACGGACAGCAAAGTTTGGGCAACAGGTCTCGGGTAAGGATCCAAGCAGCCAGTAAAAGTCTTCAAAGAAGGGTTCGAACGAGATGGTAGGGATAGCTTTCGTTTCAGAGGGAGCAGCCAATCAAGTGGGTTGGAGAGCAACCATGGTAGCAGATATGATAGCGAAGAGAGAGCCACCTCTAGGTGGTGGAAGTACCTTCCTCGCTAAGGAGTGTTGATATAAGTAGCATTGGATAGGTACTTCCACATTGGCTTGGTGTCTAGCATGTGGAAGTCGTCACTAATACCTCTCAAGACTTGGGAGTTTCACTTTGATAAAGTGATTATTAAAGTGAAAGCCCTTTAATGATTAATGGAGTTTAATTAAGTTAAATGCCTAAGTTTTTGGCATTAGTAACTTAAGTGAGTTAATTAAATAAGAAGAGAGAAAGAATAATAGAAGATAAGATAAGATAATTCTATTAATGTCCAACTAATGACCACAAAAGTAGGTGAAAGGGAATGTTGAGTACAATGATGTCAATACAATACAATGCAAGAGTACCAAAAGGTCTCATATAAAAGGCAAGATGCAAAAAGTAATATGCATTAAGGTAGAGTAGTAGAAAGTTAGATCTACCCCGAGACATGAAGAGCACTCAACCCCGAGCTCAGATACATGCGTTGGTGATGGGGTATATCGTAGGAGAAGAAGATCTAAGGACAAGAGGAACCAGAAGAAAGAAAGTAAATTCGTCATGTGGATCTATCTCTCCTACCATCTGAGGCCGAATGAAAATAACTGAATATAGTCAGTTCTCCTAAGGGGTCTTGGTGGGGTGCCTGGATCATCTGTTGTGCTGCTGACTGGTAGAGGTAGTGCATAGACAAGGTCTGGGGGATCTCATCCGTCTCCTAGAAGGGGATCAGGTCTAGCTATGTCGCTGAAATCTTGTGGGACGATGGAAGGTCCCACGGGTCCGCACTGATCTGGAATTCGAGGTTGCATTGGTGTCAGTCTGTCTCTTAGTGCCCCTTCCTAAGGGTAGCACCAGGAAGAAGGAGGTGATCATTCAAATAGTTTCTGGTCTCGTAGGACGCTAAGGAGTATGTGCTCGAAGCCCGAGGGCCTTCCTGTATGTATAAGGCTAAACATCGTTGATTCGGATACCTGAAGAAGCCCGCGAGAGTATCAGTCCCCTTGAATAAGAAATGAAACCGCCCCTTGATCTCATAGTAAATGGGGCACCGAAAGATGAAGTGCTCCTCTGTCTCAACATCCTGTAGCTGGCATAGCTGACAGATCCTGTCTGGTCGATTGATTTGGTGGTGGAGTAGTAGAAGGTGAAAACTACCCCGAAGCATAAAAATTCCTCAGCCTTGAGCTCCTATACCTTCTCGGATGATGGGGTGCATCGTAGGAGAAGGACTAAGGGCAAGAGAAAACAGAAGAAAGGAAATAGAGATGTCATGGAATGGATCCATCTCTCCTATCATCCAAGGCCGAATGAAGAAAACTAAGTATAGTCAGGTGTCCCGAGGGGGGACTAGTGGGGTGTTTGGATTGTCTGTGGCGTTGCTAGCTGATAGAGGTAGTGCACTGACGAGGTCTGGGGAATCTCGCTTGTCCTCTAGGAGGGGATTTAGTTCGACAATGTCGTTGAAATCTCGTGAGACAATGGAAGGTCCCATGGGTCCGAACTGATTTGGAATCTGGGGTTACGCTGGTGTCGGTTTGTCTCATAGTGCCCCTTCTTGAGCGTAGCACCGAGAAGAAGGAGGTGATCCGTCGGATGGGGTCCAGTCTCATAGGAGGCTAAAGACTATCGGCTCGGAGCTTGAGGGCCTCCTATCTAGGTACCTGAAGAAGCTTGTGAGGGTCTGAGATCCCCTGAATAAGCAATGAAACCGCCCCCTCATCTCATAATAAATGGGGCACCAAAAAATGAAGTGCTCCTCAATCTCGACCTCCTTTAAGTTGTAACTGGCATAGCTAACAAATCTTGTCTAGTCAGTCAATCAGGTGGTTTGTCTCTGCCTGAAGTCTATGAGAGTCAACTCTAAGTTGGCCTAGGTGAATGCGACGAGCATGTGCCCAGTGTCGAAATGTATACTTTGGTTGAACGATGAGCCCATCCCTAATCTCCAAGAGATGCTTAGTGTAAAAGGCCATCTTTGGACGTAACCCGTCTGGGGGTTAACCCAAGTGGTCTGGATAAACTGCTTATAAATGTCATCTTTGATGATCTTGTTCAACACCTATTGCTTGATCGGTAGGAGATGGCCAGATGCATCCAATGAATACCGAAATGGAGGAAGGCGATCAATTTGAATGCCCACTGACCCTAAAAGCTCTGAAACCCCTGCAAACCAACCTCGGGCTCGTCCCGAAGGGCTAGAGAGGGCAATAGTCTTGGATGAGATGTCTTGAAAATGGTGGCGGAAACATTGTCTCTCGAGAAGGGCTAAAGACCCATAACCCTTGGCAATTTGAGGCTGGAGAGTCGGTCGTAAACTGAAACGGGGTCCTGAAAACCGTACTCCCAAGTATGTGTAGGCACTGGTGATCTCAATCTCCTCCTCTCTGAAGAAGAAATTAAGGTCTATGGACTTCTTCGACCCGTTGAAGATCATAACCATGGTTTTACCCAGGTTGACCGTCAACTACCGAAGATCACAAAAGACAGCAAGGGCATCCAACTGTCTCTGTAATCCTGCTGGAGATGAGGCGAGGAGGACCACATCATCAGCAAAAAGTAGGATGGATATCAAAACCTGGTGGAGGAGACACCCGTCACCGTCTTGGATATGCTCATGGAGAACGGCCTCTAGCTCATCAATATAGATCCCAAACAAGGTGGGTGAAAGGGGGCAGCCATGTTTAACTCCGATGGTACTCTTGATAAAATCTGACATCCCGTGAGCTATGTGGAGACGACCAAGGACTAACTCATAGAGGCGCATCATGGCAGTCAACAAGGTATGGGAGATGCCAATGTCTCTGATCCTTTGAAATAAGGCTTCTCCTGGGACAGAGTAGAAAGCCTTCCGAAAATCTACAAAGCAGCAGTAGATTTTCGAAGACCAATGTCGTGCCTCCTCAATGATGGCCTAAAGGGTGAAGATGTGGTCAATGATCTGATGAGCGGGTCGGAATCCTGCCTATCCCTCAGCTATGAGGTGTTTACTATCAAGCTCACTAGAGAGCTTCCTATGGAGAGTCATAGCATAGAGCTTCGAGAATTTGTGGCCCATCATGATCATCCTGTAATTGTTGGGATCTCCATTGGGGCTCGATTTGTGTATCTGGTGAATGATGTGGTGTGACCATGCTGAAGGGCAACTTGTACAAACCACATGGTTGAAGAGGTCAGCCAAGTGAGAAACCAAAGCTTGAAGAACATGCTTAAAGAACTTTGCCTGAAAACCTTCCTCACCTGCTGCTTTGTTGTTGTTCATCACCCAAATGGCCTCTCTGATGTCCCTATCTAAAAATAAGTACCATGAGGAGGGTTGAGAAGTGACATGAATCTGGGCCTGTCCAGGAATATCATAGAGAGTGCATATGTGGGAAAACATGGAGTCGAGGTCTAGATCAGATGGGAGGGGGGAACATCGAGGGAGGATGGTACGCCAAAAGTTTTTGGGGGAGTGGGTAAGGGAAATGGATAAATCATATCTCCTCTAAGAGATAAAAAGGCATTTTTTGCGACGGAGGAGACGACAATATGAAACGCTGAGGCCAGGATAGGACGGGTGAGCATGGGTAAATGCATATCGGAGTTGGTGGTGGACGGCCTTGCAGTCCTCATCGTACCATCGATTCATAGGACAGGATTTGTGTTTAAGGGAGGTAGAAGTCGACAGGGTGGAGTGCGGGTAGGATTTGAGGGTTGCCTCCCAAATGGTGGATGAGAGGTAATCATATTTGGTAGAGGAATCGAGTAAGGAGAACTGGTCCTCGGAGGGAAGTATCTGTCAAAGGTGGCTGGAAAAGGCATCTGGGTCCCCCTCGTCGAAGCGGAATAAAGTGCAGGGTGGGCCCTAGGGAGGGGGGTTGTCTGCTCGAAGAGAGAAGGAAAGAAGAGCATGGTCAGCAAGGGGGATGGGGGAAACAGAGAAGTGGTGAATAAAGGGGAGTAAGTTATGGCTAGATAGGACGTAATCCACAACACTCGCACCTCCTCCATGTAGCCAACACGTGAAGAAGTGAGAATCTGGGAAACCTACAAGCCCATTCAGAATCAACAGATCGTGAGATTCCCCCAAGTGTAAAAGGTGTCGCCCATAAGCTGTGAGAGGCCCTAGTGCATCGTCAGATATCCGGTGAAGCCCCACTGACTATGGATCGATCACCTCGATGCAGGGTATGTCACGCTGGAGGGAAGTAACAGACGGCAATGAAAATGTCCCTTGGGAGGGGGGAAATGCCACGGACACAAACCCTCATAAACCGAGCAAACTCAATTATGGAAACCAAAGAGATCCTGCTACGGAGTGAATCTCTAACAAAGCAAGCAACTCCACCTTAGCCTCTAACACCACCTGAACTCCTCGTCTCTTGTCTACATGCTGAGAATTGATGGTATCCTGTAATGTCTGGAAGAGGTCAAACACGGCTCTCGTGCGTCTCGGTAATGAATATTAACAGAATGTATATTGTAGTCGAATAATGAGCCCATCCCTAAGCTCCAAGAAATGCTCAACATAAAAGGCCATCTTTGGGCGTAACCCCCAGGAGGGTTAACCCAAGTGATCTGGATAAACTGCCTATAAATGTCATCTCTGATGATTCTGTTCAACACTTGTCTTGTCGATAGGAGATGGTCGGGTGCATCCAAGGAATACCAAAACGGAGGGAGGCGATCAATCTAAATGCCCGTGGACCTTAAAAGATCTGAAATCCCTGCAAACCTACCTCGAGCTCGGCTCAATGGGCTAGAGAGGCCAATGGTCTCAGAATAGTAAGCGAAATATGGGTACTGCTCTCTCCCCTTTGCTGAGTCCGCTAAGCCCCGGATGCGATGTAGAAAAGAGACCAATACGAACATTGTCTCAAGTCAGAAGGGCCAAGCCCACAACTCTGCTAGGATGATGTGATGAGGAACTGTTTGCTTGCATCTAATGAAGCGTCGGAGGAGAAGGGTTTGGACTCTCTCAACTAAGGTCCAATCAGACTTTAGTAATGAAGGCCCCTAGACCTCTGAGTCGTAGAGAACAGTGGGTCAAATAAGGGAGTCCATGAGACATCTTGGAAGAGATGTCCTGAAAATGGTGGCGGAAACACTATCTCTCAAGAAGGGCTAAAGACCCATAACCCTTTGCAATCCGAGGTTGGAGGGTTGATCGCAAACTGAAACAAGGTCCTGAGAACCGTACCCCCAGGTACGTGTAGGTGTCGGTGATCTCAATCTCCTCCACTCTAAAGAAGAAGTGAAGGTCTACGGACTTCTTCGACCCGTTGAAGATCATAACCTTGGTTTTACCCAAGTTGAGCGTCAATTGTCGAAGGTCACAGAAGAGAGTTGTTGCAAAAGAATCTGACCTCGAACACTGAAGAGGCGGCTCCAATATATAGAGAGTGAGGGTGCATCACTAAGTCAAAAAATAGAGGGCACATAATGTGAATAAAAGAGGTAGCTAGGCACATGTGAGGAGTGAACATGAGTACTGTGAGCTTGCGCATGAGGTAGGAAAATAGAAGAGTGCATGAGAGGGTAAAGAGGGTGCACCATGAAATTCAATGTGCATGGGAGGATGAAGTAAAGATGTGTGGCAGTTAAGTAATACACGTGTGAAGTGGAGGGAATGGGAAGGTGCGCATGACTTGGGATAATGCGCATGGATTTAGAAATTAATGCGCCCTAAAAAGTGGGGAATGAGCACATGAGATAGGAAATAATAAGGTGGGTGTTAGGAAATAGGAGTTAGGAAAGGAAAAGAAATTAATGCACTAGAAAACAGGGAAAAAGGGAGGTGCATTAATTGCTAAATAATAGGGAAAATGGAGGCACATTAAGACAATGTGCAAGAAATTAGGGAGAGAGAAAGAGAGGAGTTAGGCTAAGAAATAGGGAGAGAGAGGATGCTAAATAATATTAATAGGGAAAATGGAGGCACATTAAAACGATGTGCTAGAATTTAGGGAAAGCTAGAAATTAGGAAAATGGAGGCTCATTTAAAACAATGTGCTAGGAAATAGGGAGAGAAAAAGGTGGAGGCTAGAAAATAGGAAAAATGGAGGCTCACTTAGGATAATGCACTAGAAAATGGAGGCGCATTAATGCTAGAAAATAGGGAAAATGGAGGCTCGTTTAGGACAATGCACTAGAAAATAGGGAAAATGGAGGCGCATTAATGCTAGAAATAGGGAAAATGGACGCACATCAATGCTAGAAAATAGGGAAATGGAGGTGTATTAAATGAGACTTAGGGAATATGTGTATGATGGAAGAGGAATGCACCCTAATTAAAAGGAGCCAAGGTGCATGTGTGAAATTAAAGGATAATTAATGCATGAAAACTGAAATAATGATGAGTTAAGTGAAGGATAAGTAAATTGAGCTTTAATTAGCTCAATCGCGCCCGAATAGATGTTCCACGTGAGATCGGAA
>CBVK0100286290.1:0-23037 GCA_900067695.1 Picea abies
ATATATATATATATATATATATATATATATATATATATATTATTGATTATGAGAATGTTTCATTTTTAATATAAAATTTTAAGATAAAGTAAAATATTTTTTTAAATTTTATTAAGTTTTTAATGTTTAAATTAAATGTTTTATAAGAAGGGTTTAATTAATATACGAAAAGTAATGTGACATAATTATTGAGGAAAAATACTAAGTAGTGTTTTACTTACTACCTGAAATGTGACACAATTATTAAGTAACATCACAAATTTGATACACTCCTTCCTTATAGCTAACTAAGATGGATATCATAATGTATCATGAGCATCTCACTAAAATATAACCCTTAAAGAATGTTTTAAGGTGACATAATCATGTGTGAATGTCCCAATGTGACATAGCCATTAAAGGACATAACAATTCAATGTGATATAACGAAGATGAGCGTTGCAATGTGACATAAACAGTTATGAATGTTGCAAAGTGACATAACCCTTAATGAATGTTGTATTTAAACATAACTCTTAAGGGATATCTCAACGTGAAATAACTATTATGTTTAAACTAGAATTTTCCAATATAAGGGTTTTATTTACTATATGAAATATAGTACTTTATTTTAGTGTGAACATATTGAAATATTACTTTCAAAGTCTCTCTTTATGTGATAACATTAACATTGAATTCAACAAACTGTGACATATTCATTAAGCTGGCCTCCTCTCTTATTGTTATTAAATTGTGACAATGTTTTATAACATTTATCTTGACCATAGTATCAACTTATTCATGTCACAATATAACCCTTAAGGAACATGATATAGTGATATAACCCTTCATGAATGCCACAATGTGAAAAAACAATTGACAAATGTAGAATTTTACATTAGTAAAAGAAGATGAGATTCACAATGCAACATAATCAATACGAACATCCCAAACATACCAAACCATTTTTGAACGTTGCAATGCGACAAAACTTGGAACATAGAAATTCGACATAAATGAACCAACATAAATGTCACAATGCAACATAACCATAGTCAACCTTAGTAATAACCATAGTCATGAATGTTGTAATGTCACACTCATGATCGAATGTCATAGTGTGACAAACATCACCCAATGTTGCATTTTGACAAACAAATTAACTTCTTGTTGCAATGTGAGGAATTGAAACCTGATGTCGCAGTCCGACGAATGAAAACCTAATGTTGCAACATGTAACAAAAGAAAACCTGATGTCACAATTTAGTGAACAAACACAGACATCACAGTGTGACAAACAAAACTTGACGTTGCAATTTGATGAACAAAACCTGGCATTGCAATGTGACACTTCTAACCAAAAGTCACAATGAATTGCACGCCACCCAAGGTCATGATGTGATGAACATAACCATTGTTGCTACATGACAAATAAAAACCAAAGTTGCATACCAACAAAACCCTTACTAGGTGTTTCAATGTGGTGAAAGTCAACCATAATCAACAACAGTCAACCATGTCCATACAAAACCATGGGAAACTAAAGGCGACCATGCTTTACATAAATCAACAATTATAAAATAGCTATATGAAATAAACATTGAGGAATGTCACAATCCAACTTGACCCTCTGGGAATATCACATCGTGAAACAATCATTGAATAACACAAAATAAAACTAAAATGAAATAAAATGAATATCATGATGCATCATGACCATTTAGGAACATCACATTGAAACATAACCCCTAAGGAATGTTAGAAGGTGACATAACCCTTCATGAATGTTGCAATGTGATGTAATCATTGAGGAACAAAACAATTTGACATAACATAATGATTATCAACGTCGTAATGTGATAAAACCATTAAGAAACAAAGCAATTTGACATAAGACAATGAAGATGAATGTTGCAATGCAACATACCCATTAATGAACGCTGCAATATGACAACAACATTGGGGAACATCACAAGCCAACATAACCACTAAGGAATGTCACAATTTGACATAACCATTGATGGATGTTACATTTCGACACAACCATTGAGAATGTAGCGATTTAACATAACTCAACCATGAACATTGCAATGCGACATTACCATAGTCAACCATGGTTTAACATAATCAACATATTCAACCATAGTCAACCAAGGTTGAACCATCATTAAGGTCAACCATGGTCATGGTCAACAATGGTTAAACATAGTCAACTATAGTCATCCATGGTCAACATGGTTATCCAAGGTCATCCATGATCAACATGGTCATGGCCATGTTCATTAACATGGTCAACATGGTGAAGGTCAACTAGTCAACATGGTCATCCATGATCAACATCGTCATCTATGGTCAATATGGTCATCCATTATCAACATGGTGAAGGTCAACCATGGATAATATGGTCATCTTTGGTCAACCATGCACAACATGGTCAACCATAGACATGGTTAAGGTTAACCATGGTTAATCATAGTCAACCATGGTCAAGGTCAACCATGATGTACCAAGGTTGACCATAGTCAACTATGGTCATGGTCAACCAAGGTCATCTATGGTTTATGTGGTCAACATGGCCAACCATGATTAACCAAGGTCTATATGGTCAACCATGGTCAACATGGTAAACATCTATGGTCAACATGATCGAGGTAAACCATGGTCAATGCCAATAATAATCAACCATTATTATGGTCAAGGTTAACCATATTTAAGGCCAACCATGGTCAACATGGCCATCCATGATCAATGTGGTCAACATGGTCATCCATAGTCAACATGGTCCACCATGGTCATCCATCATCATCCATGGTCAACCATATAATAAATATTTCATTATTAAGTATCTCGATATGGTCAACCACATAATAAATATTTCATTATTAAGTATATAGTTATGGTCAACCATGGTCAATTGTGACCATCCATGGTCAACATGGTCAACCATGATCAATGTGGTCAACATGTTCAACGATAGTCAATCATAGACATGGTCAACTATGGTCAACTTGGTCTACATGGCCATCCATGGTCAACATGGTCAATTGTGGTCATCCATGGTCAACCATATCATAGATACTTAATTATTAATTATATTGATCTGATCAACCATAATCAACTATGGTCACCATGGTCAACCATGGTCAATGTGGTCATCCCTAGTTAACCATGATGAACCATTTTAATTCACAAATCTAGTATTCCTCCCAAGACACATTGACCATCAACTAGCACAACCACATAATTAAAAGTGGTTGATATATGTTGATCGATGCCATTATCCACCTTTCAAAATTAATGGAGTGGATCAACGTAATAGTATTTTCTTAACTTTTCATTGGTCAATAACTTGATAGTGTTATTGCAGCCTTCACGTTTGAAACATAACCCCTAAGGAATGTTAGAAGGTGAGAAAACCTTCCATGAATGTCGCACTGTGATCTAACTATTGACAAATGAAACAATTTGACATAATATAATGATTACGAATGCCACAATATGATGAAACCATTAAGGAATGAATCAATTCAACATAATACAATGGAGATAAATGTCCCAATGTGACATAACCCTTAATGAACATTGCAATGTGAAATAATCATTGGATAACATCACAAGCCTACATAATCACTTGAGGAATGTCATAATGTGACATAAATGTTGATGGATGTCGCATTTCAACACAACCATCAAGAATGTAAAAAATTGACATAAGTCAACCATGATGAGCATTGCAATGTGGCAATACCATAATAATCCATTAAACATAGTCAACATGGTTAACCATAGTCAACATGGTTAACCATAGTCAACTCTACATAATTAAGCAAGGTCAAGCCGTGAGCAATAATCAACCATGGTCACCATGATCAAGGTCAACCATGGTTAACATGATCGATCATCATCAACATGATTGATGATATATGGTCCCACTAATACTAGCAGAACATAGGATGCCTCTCATATTCATCGTCTTAAATTGGAATTGGAATTCCAAACATTCACACTCAGACCACGTTGTGGTCGAAGATTCACAGAATACAACCAAAAATACCAAAGATAAGATAATAGATTGCACATCTGCGTTCATTCTCTCCGTTCTTCTGAGTTAGTCTACCAGCCTTGTTATCTCTTCTTTCTCAATTATTATCAGCATTGGTAGTCCTTCCAACTGCAACATAAATAGGCCAGGCTTGTTGGCATCTTCCCCTATACACAAAGAAACACCCACCAAACAATGACTTAGAAACACTCAACAACACAACGAACAATCTACAAACAAACACTCAAGACTCTATATACTATAAGTCCTGACCTCCAAAGTGCAGATGAGATATGATGATGAACCTATTGCTGCTAATTCCATCTTAACGAGTGTAGGTCTGCTTGTTTTTGCCAGTTTAATGATACGGTTAATTTTTATTTCTTTATCTTTATCGTTATCTTTATCTTTATATTTATCTTTATATTTATATTTAGCTTGTAAATATGTTCAAAATAGAGCGAGTCAATAATGAACTTATATATCCACATTTCATGTTAGACATCCAATAACTATATATATGAATCTCCTAGCTCCAACTGTAACACTGTCATGAAGAAATGGTAAACATAAAATATTGATTTAAAGTATTCAAATTTAAGAATGATTTCAACAATTTTATTTTACTATGCTTATCTTTGTATCAACATTTCTCATTAAAATGTAAATATTAAAATATTAAAATAATAGTTGAATTTTATTAGTGTGATTAGTTTCAAATGATCTTATTGTGTATGATGATCTATGTTTAAAACTCTGAAATAACTAGAAGAAACACCTAAAATCCACTCATATTTTTGGGTTAGTGTGGTTCAAACATAATGTAATCCCAAAAAATTATATATAATAATTTTTTTTTTTAAATTTAATATAAAAAAACTACTTCTAAACCAAAAAAATCTGTACATTTCTAATTAATATTAAAAACTTAAAAAAAAAATGCAAAATACAAAAATATGCCATTAATGTAATGGTGGCTTGGGCCTCTTATATATTAGAATACAAATAACCTTTTTTTTTCCATTAAATTATCTTTCACTTTTTTTTTATTAAATAAATTATAGAATATAATTAATGAATGCAAATAACCTTTCCTTCTTCATTAAGTTATCTTTCACTTTTCTTTTTATTAAATAAATTATAGAATGTAATTAAGGTAATGGAGTAAAGTTTTTTTAAGTGTTTTTTTTTTCTAAAGAATAAAAATTCTTATTACTTTTGAATATTAAAATTAAGATTAAAATTTTGGATTTCCCAATAATTATATATTTCTAATTTTATATTTGAAAACTATAAATATAAGATTATTACGTGAATTTTTCAATAATTATATATTCCTAATTTTAGTTAAAAAGATTAAGTGGATTAGAGTTCTTATGATCACAACATTCCCAATGATGCATTACAACATAATTCCATAATGTTTCCACTCTAAAAAAGAAGATGGATTGGAAGGATAAAGGCATAGGGACTAACCACAAAAATTATTTGAGAAATAATTGGAGAGTGATATTTGCATAGACAAGAAGGTCGATGACTGGAACATAAAGAAGGTAGAGAAACACATGAAAAGCTCAAGATTTACCACATCATCAATGATAATGAAAAAGGTGATATTGTTGATACATGTACCAATCATATCTCACTACATGGCATTATGCATGAGGGAAGGAGGGTCACAGCATCACAACAAATTTAGGTTGTGGGATGTACTTATTTAGAAAAGTAAATTAATGGTCTTTAAAAAAGATTCTAAATAATTTTATTTTCAAACTTAAAAGAAAATTTCATTGTATCCTTGAAATATTTTGAATTTGTGGAGCTAGCTATTTTCACTTTTGATGTTCCCAAATAGCACAAGTCCTACCCTAAAATCAATGTTGAACTTAAATGAGTATTTGAGGTATTATACAGGCTTTTACAGCATTTGAATTAATAATCAAATGGAGACTAAATCATACATTGATCAAAGAATTTCTAAATTATAATACCAAACATTAAAAAATAACAATCATGAAATTATTACATTTGCTCCCACAGGAACTAGAATCCCTGGTAGAACCAGATTCTACTTACTATATATATACAGAAAGATATTGTAAAATAAATTCTGATACCATATAGAAGGTCCGGACGCCTCCGATATTCATCGTTTGAATTGGAACTGGAATGCGAAACATTCACATTCCGGCCACGTCGTGGCCGGGGATTCGCAGAAGATAGCCCAAAAGGCCAAAGATAAGATAACAGATTGCGCCTCCGTTCATTCTCTCCGCTGTTCGGAGTTCGTCCAGCAGCATTCTGATCTCTTCTTTCTGAATTATTATTATTATTAGCATCGGTAGTCCTTCCAACTGCAACATATACAGGCAAGTTTCGCCCAGTGGGATCAATCCTAATAGAAAACGCCGTGGCATTCTGAGATCCTCGCACAATACTTCGGGCCCCGGGCGCAGAAGATGCCCGGGGAGATAGAGCATCATTGTTGGGCCTGTAAGAGGATCCAGCCTCTGCACTGTCTGGAACCTCTCTGGGCAATCCATGGCGACAGATAGGGCACGAATTGTGCTGAGCCAGCCAGGGAAGAATACAATCTGAATGATATATGTGTTTGCAGGGCATTTCCCGAGCTTCGCCGCCTACTTCGAAGCGTTCCTGGCAGACAGGACACTGCGAATTGTTAGCCAGATGCCTGGAATTGATCTTAATTGTCGGCATCGCGTTCACAGAGGCTCTCGGGGCAGGGGGAGGATTGATCTTAATTGTCGGCATCGCGTTCACAGAGGCTCTCGGGGCAGGGGGAGGACCGCACCTATCGTTCTCGGAGAGCTGCTGGATCAACTGCTCTAAACCGGAACCCATGAAATAATCGTCCCTGTTTGCAGGCAAAGAGCTGGGTTCGGCTCCTCTATCATTACCAAAAATATACTCCAATCCGCCATTCTGCACAGTTGTTTCCCGTCTGAATATCCTGTCGTAGACATGGTCCGGGCCTTCGTGGATATTGGGCGGGTTCGGACGGGCCGCCATGATGTCCCGCTCGAAGGCGTTCGTAGTTGGAAAGATCGAAACGGCGTCGCCGATTTCTTCTATAAACCCCCCGCCGCAGGTGGGGCAAACCATGGAATCTCTTGCCGAGAGCATTAAGAATCCGTTGCAAGCATGGCACCAGTAGGCAGACATGCCTCTAGAATTCATCTCGAAAAAATTGCTGAGAACACAAAAGGCCAACCTGCTGCTATTCAGAACCCCCAAAACGCCTGAAGAAGCTCAAGTATACAGATAATGCCGCGGTCCGAGATGGATTTGAGAAACCACAGTTGCAACTCTAAATTCGTAGAAGGTATTAAGTAAAATAACAGAGGAAACGGTGGGAAACTTAAATAGATTGTAAAAGTCGGGAATTTGCGAGAGTTTGATTTCGTGAAGTTCCCATGAGGAGAAAAAGTAATTCTGATCTTATTCCTTGCTTTTACTTTGGTTTTGGTTTTTGTTTTGGCTGGAAAAGGTCATATGAATCGCCGACAGTCGCTAAGCCGAAAGTCCCTACCTCCAATGTGAGGATGATTTCTGAGTGTAGGTGCCGCTCATTTTGGTCGGATTTTGTCGATATTTTTTCAAGGTAGTAAGATTCTTCTAGTGAGAAAAGTTATGTGAAAGACTAGGGTTTGTTAGGGGTGTCTTCTGAGTTTGGGAGGATCGCCCTCGACGTAGTTTTGTATATGGTTTTCTTTTCTCTTCGTGCTCACGCTTTTGGGTGCGGTTTGGGGTTTAGCTGCAGCGGTTTGTAGTTGGTGTTGATTTTTACAAATTTGCTTCCATTTGTTGTGGGTGTTGGGTTTTTTCTTATATGGATATGTTTACAGTTTTTTTGTCTCTCTTGACCTTTCCTCCTTGGCAACAAGAGGTTTTGGACCAGAGCTTTGAGGTGTGTTTTGGTTAACATTTTGAGGTCCTTTGGGGCTGTACGGTGTTTGGTTAACACTTTGAGGTCCTTTGGGGTGTGTGACCACTGGTTTTTTCTTTTCTGATGTCTTTTTGTAGCCTGCGTACTGGTTTTCATCTCTAGTGACTTTCTGGTTCTTTTGGTAAAGTGGTAGTTTATGAGTTTGAGCATGGACTATGGACCAATGAGTAATTTTCTCTTGGAAAAAAAAAGAGAAAAGTTATCCTAGTTAAATATTGTTTGTAGTCTATAAGGGGTAAACTTCCATTGTTGCTAGGTATGTTCCCTAAGACTATATCAAATAAAATATTATCCCATTGAGACCATGATTATGACTAGATTCTTCCAAAAAACTTCCTAAATGAAAATTAAGGTATTATAAGGATGTAATCAACGTTAATCTTACTAGAAGCTAAAAAATAAAAACAAATTCTCCATAGCTCCATAGTGAAAATGGGAGTTGGTCAATTCCTAAAACGCCATGGGATGAAAGAGTGTGTCATCTCTAGCAGGTTGAAGATGAAAAACAGTCTCTCTTATATTGTCTATTTGTCACACTACCAACCTTCCTAACAATATAAAAACAAAATTCTAAAAAATTATAAGTAATCCTTTACCCTAATAAAATCCTTTAGACCAATACAATCTCAATAAACATTAATCATTATCATTATTATCATAAAATTTTATAATATTATTTATGTAACCATGCCTCACGAGATAAGAGGTTGCTTTTAAAGTATTCAACTCGAATAGTTTCAACATTTTTATTTTAACTTTGCTTTATTTTGATATCAACAATTGTCGAGGAATCAAAATGAAAACGAATACGTAAAAGATCATACTGAAGTAAAGAACGTGTTTAGTATATAAGATAGGAGTAAGGTATTTTATGAATATATGATTCAAATACGTAGGTGAACATAAAGTTATGAGATCATAGTTACGTAATACATTAGTGAACATATATTCCGTGCATCCAACTTTTGATCGGTTTAGCTATCGAAAATAATCATTACGTCACTGAAGATCAGAATACTTGATCTCCAATCAAGTACCTATAATATTTTTTTGGGTTAAAATTTATGCATCTCTGAAGCCTTAGATAAGGTGCAAGGTTCTTTTTCCATAGTTTTGCAATATGCAATATTTTTTAAAATTTATATTTTAATAAATTTAATAATTTAAATTTAAAAAAATTTAATAATTTAAATTTTAAAAAAATTAATAATTTTTTAAATGTGTAAAGTTTTTTTTTTTTTTTGCCTATAAATTTATTTTTTGATCTCAACCACACCAAACTTTAATATGATTGGATTTTTTGTTTTCATGGATTAACACTTTAATGTAATGTTATGAAATATTTAATGTTTTCGATATGCTATTCATATAACATGACACCCACAATCAATATTAATAATTTACCATAATTATAATTTTTATTATTAAATTATAAATACGTGATTTTTATTGTGAACATGTTAATGTGTCTTTCCCATTTATATATTAGTGATTAATGTGGTTGACCATGTAATAAAATAATTAAAAATAAATAAAAAAATTAAATTTTATATTCAAGATAAGTTTATATTTCAATTTAAACTCTTAAAAATCAAGATATATAAATTAAAAATTAAGTTTTATAAATTGTAAGAATTATATTATTATTATTTTTTAATTTATATAAAATAATTTTTATTAAAATGTAAATATTAAATATTAAAGATATTGGTTATAATTGATAATTTTTATTAAAAATGTAAATATTTAAATATCAATGATTAAATAAGAATGATTTGTAATCTATTTTGGCTATTTAAGAGATAATTATTTTTGGGAGCATTCATAAATTGATTTGTAAACTAGGGACTTGTGGTCCACTAGCTTCCATCAACCTAGATACTATATTGAATTAAATTCTAATATATGTTTCTATGCGGTACAAAGTTTTCAAAGTAATGGTGTGAATCCAAACATAATTTTAAGAGTGCACAAATAATTGACAATGGCAATAACAACCAACTAAAAGTGTAAAAGTGTAATAGTGCTTAAGACACTGAGTTGGTTTCTTTGTTCTAATTGTTATGAGTTGGTTATGTTTTTTTCCTTTAAAGATTGCTCCTACTCTTCAGGTATGAAAATATGTTTTTTTTGTTTACAGCTAATTTGTAAATTTGTAATGGGTTATGTTTATCTTCTTCAAAGCTTAATCCTACTCTTGAGGTGTGAAAAGATGTTTTTTTTTTGTTTTGTAGTGGGCTATGTTTCTTTTCTTTAAATCTTGATCCTACTTTTGAGGTGTGAAAAAAGCTTGATCCTACTCTTGATCCTACTTTTGAGGTGTGAAAAGATAGTTTTTTCTTTTGTAATGGGCTATGTTTTTTTTCTTTAAAGCTTGATCCTATTCTTGAGGTGTGAAAAGATAGTTTTTTTTTTTTTGTAATGGGTTATGTTTCTTTTCTTTAAAGCTTGATCCTACTCTTGAGGTGTGAAAAGATGGTTTTTTTTTTTTACAACTAGTTTAGAAACTCATATTCATATGTATAGGTAGCACTCCATTTTATGTTGTCAATCAATCAAAAAATATGTTTTTGAAAACTTAGCAAGAAGTTTAATTTAATGGTTGAATTTCTCAGACATATAATGTGTGAATATATCAATATCCTTTAATCATATGCATGCCAACATTGTTGGCCGTTCATAACCCACACCATTATGAAATACTCATCAATTCATTCATGTTTTCAACACCATACTAATGGAGTATTAAACCATGTGTAATTTGTCATTCAAAAATCATACCTTCCTGGGAAGGATGGTTAGGAGTTTCATTGACAAGTAATCAATGTCACAATATAGTAATCATTGTCACAATATAACATTGGTGTTGTCATCAATGGAATATTTGAGCAATAATGAAGAACAAAAAAAATCTCCAATAGCATATATTTATAGTTTTTGAACTTTTAAGTGTTCTTACTCAATAATAGGTCAAAATCCAACAACCAAGGAAATTAAATTTCTCTAATCATCCAAATAAATAAATGGCTCTAATGTTCATAAAGACTTGTAGCAAAGACATGAACTATTCCAATCTAGGTAGAGAACATGAATGGTGTGATTAATTCTCAACTTCCAATTTACTATCTCATAAATTATAAATTTATTTGTGTTTCACCATGCAGAAGATAACGCTCATCCCACGTAGAAGATAACATTCAACTTGTAATGTTTTAACAATAGATGATGAAATGTTTCACCATAGATCAAATGTTATACGAGACTGCTAAACAAATCATGTATAACTTGTATAGTCATCATACAGTTGCATACAATATTGGTGATTCCTACAATGATTTTAAATAGTTCGTGGGATGCACATAAGCTCTCATATAGCCAATGTTAATCTTAAATTTGTCTAATAGGTAAGAAAATCTCTCAGAGGAGAGGGGGTACAACCCAGGAAACAAGAAAAACTCAAATAAACTAATTTAGCAACCTCTTACAGAAGTGAAAAAGATTTGAGATGACAACCATCGATCTATGGGCTTGGAAAGACATCCTATGGCGGTAGTAATAAATATTTTATACTCTCTATTAGACAAATAAAATTGATAATGCAGTACATCCACAGGTTTGTTTACATATCCCTCTCAATTACACTCCCACTATTCATTGGCATCCATGAAAATCAAAGAATATATAGTGTCAACACAAAAACAAGTTTTCATTGTGAAAAAATAACTCAAAGAGAAACATTGCACATAGAGACATTGTTTACTGTGGAAACTGGTTTTGAATGGTTGATCAATCTCTATTTTGGTATTATATTGTTTATAATGTAGGTTGTAGGCTTATGAGACACTCAATAATTTACACGATGCTTCTCCTTTGCATTCTCTCCTCCTGGTAAAAAAACACACCCTTTGAGAGTGAAAGTACAAGAAAAAATAGGGAGAGACAGGGTAATGTGAGATCCAAGAGACCTAACCTTTAATTTCCCATTCCTCTGTCTTTTCTCTCCTATTTTATTTTTTAATTTTCATTAATTCATTTTTTCTTCTCCTTTGTCTTATTCCAACTTACTTTTCATTTTCTTTTACATAGTCACTAACCTTCATTAATCGTTGAATTACACATGTAGGTTTTGATTCTTACAACCATTATCTTGTTTGGATCCATTTTAGATCACACCTCCCCACTCAGAGGATTGTTGGTCTCCAAAATCTTAGACAAAACTAATTTGGATCAATGTTACTTCTATCTACTTCTTTGGAACATGGCTTTAAGTCTATCTATTCATTGTATCTCTGACTCTAGCTTTAGTTCTAACTCTAACTTGTGGCTCTGGCTACTAGCTCAAGTTCTAGCTATGGCTCTAGTTTTGGTTCCTGACTCACTTTTTCTAGCAATATAGAATTATGTTCACTAACTCTCATCTCTAAGAAAAATCTATATCTAAACTCTTTGATAATAACTCATTCCCACGATCCCATGTTCAACATGCAAGTCTCTTACATTTAGACTTGGAGATGGTTTATCTCGGCAGTTAGTGAAGCCAGGTTGAATTCTAGTTTTCTTGTTTAGTGTGATCGTAGCATGTTATGTAATCTCATAGAAATTCCACAAGAGGATATGTTGATTACCTTCTTCTACTAGGAATAATTTATTTCAAACATGGAAACAATTCTTTGTTACTACACATGCTTACTAGCACTCTGACCATGCAACAACATCACTTGAATGACCTCCTTGGTGTGAAATCATAGAACCTTATTTTGTCAAAAACATTTGATGAATCCTACACATGTATGAATATAGGGGAAAATCATCAATATGTTGCACTCTTGAGGATGAGGGAATGCCTAAATATTTGCACTGCATAAGGACAAAAAATTCTCATTGAAATCCCTGCACCAATCTATGATACATATGCAGGAAGGGAAACTTCTTCTGAAATATTACAGGTGAAAAATAAAATAGTGGGATACCTTGATTGTTGGCATCAACATGTAATCGTCTTCAATGGTGATATGGTCCTCCTATGTTGTTATAACTCCCTAGACAAATTCCTCTCCTTAGGTCGGATATGTAGTAAGTTCTCTATCTCCATTATGATTCACTTTACACACTCTTTTCTTGGTTATGCATTTCCTAAGGTGAAGCTCTAGATGAATTCACCAACACTTTTCTTCCCAATGTCCACCCAGCTAGCAATTGTAAAAACTTATTGTTGTTGTTACATGGAATACTTTACATACTCCTCTCCATGTTCCCCTAAGTTTTTTGTTTTATTGGAGATGTCTTTTTTCCATTCTTGCTTTGAAACCATTTAGGCTTGTGGCATGTGGCTTGCTTCTCCCAATAAGATGCCTCATGATGGCCTTTCTTTCAAAAAAATGAGCATGCCTCCAAGTACCAGAATCTTGCAGTGTTATGGAGCTTCTTCTTGCAACAAAGACAAACAAGGGATGCCTTAAATTATGTATACCCATAGTTCTTATTCGTCTTCTAACTGATTTTCTTGTTTTTTTTCTAAGTGAAGGTGTAGTCTAAGTATTTAAACTCTTCTCATCACTTCCCTTCTATAATCCACCCCAAAAAGAATGAGGTGGTAGTGGCTACCACCTTCATGTAATAATTCTCTTTCTTGTGATAAGTAGTCTAACTCCACCATGTCCTTTTCCTTCACGAACATGATCTTGTATTTTGTGGCTTTTTCCTATCCCCAATTAGAACCCAAGGCTTCATGTTCAACCCTTTGTTTATATACAATGGGGCTTAGGAATGTTTGACCCTTTCTTTAAATACAATGGCACTTATATTCTTTTCAAATTCACCAAGCTACTCTTGAGAAATTTCTATGGAATATGAGCTTACCATATTTGTCTCAGTCTTGGTGATGGATTTGGAAATGGAAATGGAAGATTTATTTGCTTCTCTATTCTTTTGGAAAACTACTTGGAGCTTTTCCAATGCCTCCTCTAGTATTCTTTTCAAATTCACCAAGCTACTCTTGAGAAATTTCTATGGAATATGATCTTACCATATTTGTCTCAGTCTTGGTGATGGATTTGGAAATGGAAATGGAAGATGGATTTGCTTCTCTATTATTTTGGAAAACTACTTAGAGTTTTTCCAATGCCTCCTCATTGTCTTCCAACTTTTTTGCAGCTAATTCATAAGTTGAGTGAACATGTCCTCCTACCAATTGTTCAACTATATGTCCTTATCTCCCAAGTGTATAAGGTAAAATATTCTCTTGTCCCAATCTAACATAACCGCATTGAGGGAGTCTTGGAATTCACAAATTTCTTCTTTAGAAATGGTAGTAGTCTTGGGTAGCTCTCAAGGTTCTTCTACATCTCTCTCATCATCTAGATTAACATATAGAACTCTTCCTTCAAACGATTTTTGTGATATTGAAGCTGAGCATTGATAGGATGCAAGTCTTCCAACCTCTCATTGTTTTATTTACCCATGCTAAGTGTACAAGGTTCTAATAACTACATGATGATCAAGGATTCAAATGCTATAATAGCTTATGATATGTAAAAGAGGGAATTATATATCACTCATGTTAAGGCCCTAATAAGAATTCATTATTAGTTTATTTTTTATAATAGTAGGTTGGCTAGAACATTTCATTATAATTGTACCATTTGTCTTACACACACACACACACACACACACACACACACACACACCAAGGAGGCCTAGACTTAACATCATCATATATTGTCTTATGAACTAGATATATTGTAAAAGGAGGTTTCCCCATAGAAGTGGACCATATTCATTAACTTTTACCATTTTCAAGGTGCCTGTTTCATAAATTTTGGTTTCAGAGCATTGATCCTAGGGTTTTGTTGGTTCAAACGAGTCATGGAATTTTTTCTATAACCTTTTTTCTAGGATTCTTCACAACAAAATTTGGAAATTACTTAGGAGACATATCACAATATAACTGGTAGAAATTATGGATTCTTTTTTGTTATACTTTTTGACATATAGCCTGTGGAAGTTAGGATTTGTGACTCATCCTGAAATCAGTTTTAAACTAGTCATCTTGGAATTTTCGCTATAAATTTTTTCTGGGAAGTTTCATATAGTGAAATTTTGTGGAGAGTGAGGATAAATTCCATAGTACATGTAGTTAAAATTTCAATTTTTTATTCACTATAATTCAAAGATATAGTCCATGGAATACAAGGCTTGTGACTAATCCTGAAATCGATTATCTTGGCATTTTCATTGTTGTTATTTTCACTGTAACCTTTTTCAATGAAGTTTCAAACTCTAAAATTTTCATAATCTTGATTTAATATAGTGAAGTATATGTGAAAAAAAAAATTAGATTCTGATTCATTATATTTTATGATATATTGCTTATGGAAGTTAAGGTTTTTGCACAAGTTATTTTCTAGTGATTTTAAGAGCTTTTTCGATGGTTAACAAGCTCATTTAAAAAAAATGTTTTAGAGACGTGTTCATGAATATTTAAATAACATGGTATTTGTTGTTAATAAGGTAAAATTGTGGTTGGGGAAGAATACATGCAGGAATTACACATGGTTTCACATGGTTGGAAACACATTGCTTCACTTGGTTGGAAACCCATGTTGGTACCCCTTCAAGTAGTACCACATTAGATAGTACCTGTAGATATAATCCCACTTCCATGTGCCTTTGTTTACATAGTAATTCCCCTAGGTATACTTGAAACCAACCTTAGATAATATATTTGATCGTCTTATTGCTATAGTACACCAAGAACAACACTCAGGGAGAGCACTCTCAAGTACCTGGGTAGTTGGGTAGTACGGATAATGACATGGTTGAACCTACTTATTTAGTGCCCTAAGATATTTGGTTGAGTGTTTTTGTTGGACCCCACACGTATATCAAAGAGATATATCATCTAACACTCCCTTGTCCTTAGGACCCAAGAACTTTTGTCCATGGCTTTGAAGAAAGATCCAAAATTTGGTTCACCAAGTAAACCTCCAGAGAATCAACCATGAATCAAGAAGAAAAAGAAGATATTTTTCAGCAGATGGAACAAATGGAAAAGAATATCATTGAAATTAGGGAATGGGTGGAAATTAATATGAATTAAAATAGGGAAAAGATGGAAAAGAAGATGAATAAAAATAGGGAACAGATGGAAAATAATATAGAAAATAAGAAGGATGAAAATAAGGACCAAAATGGAAAATAAGATGGAGGAATTAAAATTTTCCATCTTAAAAACCATAGATGGGATGCTTCCTAAAAGTGACAATGTGATTGAAGAGACTCGTGAAAATAAAGATAGTATTCATTCTGAACAACCTTCGAGTAATAAGCATTTTTCAAGTGGATTTAACTCCAATAGTGGAGTTACTTATGGATGGTTCCAAAAAGGAGTGAACCTTCCCAAGGTTTAATTAAAGAAGTTTGATAGAACAGAGGTCTTCACCTGGGTGAACCAAATAGAGAAATATTTTTAACAACATAATATTATGGATGATAATAAAAGGATTTACATGGAAACTTTGAAATTTGAGATAAAACAATATCAATGGTATCAATGGGTAGTTAAAAGGAAGCCCCATTCTTATCATTATACCAATGGTATCAATGGGTAGTTAAAAGGAAGCCCCATTCTTATCATTATACCTGGGGTTTATTTACAAGAGACTTATAAGCACAATATGGGAAATCTTGGGAACACGACTACTTCAATCAATTGAGAAGAATCAAGCACTTAGGTGATATTGAAGATTGTAATTCATAATTTTAGGTATCTTCCACAAGGGTGGATAACATAAGTGATGAATATTTGTTGGAAACTTACATGGGTGGTTTAAAAAATACATTAAGCATGAGATTTTCCTAAAACATAATGAAAATATTATGGAAGCTGTGAAATTTGCTTGTCATATTAAAGCCAATAATAAGGCTACACACAAGTCTACCATTAGAGCATATGCAAGAAGAAAATATTTTTTGGGGGTTCATAATACAACCTTATATCAACCTACTCAAAAATCACAGAAGAAAATGGAGGAAAGAACAACAAAATGACTATGCTTTGGTTGTAAAAAAAAATGGTCAAAAGGGCATAAATGTCAAAAAAAAAACTATCCACGCACCTACAAAATGTAATTTTGTCTCTTCGGATGAATAAAATTACATTTTTTTCTGAGGAAAACAAATGATGAAGAGGAAGTGGAGGCATCTACAAAAATAAATGAGGAAGAACTTATCAAATTAAAAGAGCAAGAAATAGAGGCTAAAATGGTGCAGAACATTGATTCAGACAAGTGAAAAATATATGTTCATGCATTGGGAAGTTTGTTAACACCTCAAACCATGAATATTGTAATGTACATTAACAAGAAAAAAGTTACAGTGCTCATTGAGTCGGGTAGTATCCATAACTTCATTGATAAAATATTAGAAGAGTGCCTCCATTGTTTTGTATATCTAGTGACAAATTTTCAAGTTTTGGTTGCTAAAGGAGGGAGTATTGATTATGTGGGAAAATGCCACAACATTAAACTAAGTATGGGAGAGTATAATTTGGAAACTAACTAAAATTTGATTTTCATCATGCATGTAATCATAGGAACACACCAACCATTTTCTTTGAAAATTTTACGAGTGTCATGCTTAATGTCACCATGATGTTGAGAAGTAAGCAGAGTCACCATAACTTGATGTTTCCTCAAACTGACATATATCATATTGAAACAAAAACAGGATTTTTTCATTACCAAAACATGTGTATTGATAAACACCACAATAACTCTAAATCAATATACCATTACTCTGAAATTATATCACAACTGAAATGAAGAAATGGAAACATGTTGAGGGAAATGTTACACTTGGAAATAGTCACTTTACTCTGTTTTCTCCTAGGGGACCCCACCTATTATTATTGCATAACATATATATATGATTTTCAATACTTTGTAGGATTTTCTAGTCAGTGACGAATTTTTTATTCAACATGATTAATCTTCAAAAGAGCAACAAAAATGGGTTGCAAAGATGCTAGGTTATGAATTTGAAATTATCTACAAAAAAGGATAACATAAGGTTGTGGTAGATGCTCTTTCAAGGAAATAAGAAGAAATCGAAAGTTCATTGTGTGTTATTTCTATTCCTCAATTTGATTGGGTGGAAGAAGCAATGACATAATGGAAGCAACATCAAAAGGTATGCAATATCATTCAACAACTACAAGAGGACCCCAATTCATTAGATAATTTTGTATGGAAGAATGATTTTCTATGGTATCATAATCTCCTATATTTATGTAAGAATTCCCAAATCAAACACAAGTTCCTTCTGAAATTGCACACTTCTCCTATAGGAGGACATTTAGGATTCTTGAAAACGTACCACATGATCAAGAAGGATTTTTTCTGGGAAAAGTAATGTTCAAAAGTTTGTGTGTGAATGTTTGGTCTTCCAACATAATAAGGGAGAGACAATCAATATGCCATGTCTCCTACAACCATTATCTATACCGAGTCAAAGTTGGGAAGAAGTTTCAATGGATTTTATTACAAGTTTACCCAAATCCAAAGGAAATACTGTCATTATGGTAATAGTAGATCGACTTAAAAAGTATGCCCATTTTTTCTCTCTTTCTCATCCTTTTAAAGCAAGTACAGTATTGACGACATTCATGGAAATGGTTCAAAGGCTATGTGGAGTCCCCAAGATTATTGTAAGTGACAGAGATGCAATTTTCACTGGAAACTTTTTTAATGAGTTGTTTTTTTTTTGGGTACTAAATTGGCTGACAACTCATCTTACCATCGTCAATCCGATGGGAAAACCAAGATTGTGAATACATTTCTATAAGGATATCTTCTTTTCTTTGCATATAATAAATAGACACAATGGGTCTTAGGATCATCATATCTCATCTTGTACATTTAATACATTGTAAAAGGGGGTTTCCCCCTCGAAGTGGATTGTTACTCATTGACTTTTTATCATTCTCAAGGCATTGGTCCATAACATTTCATGTTTCATTATGACATTAATAAATGAGCAAAAGAGGCTTAGTTAACCTACATTTCCAACAACAACAAAAAATGCTCTTTGGTTAATACAATTATAGGTTAAAATTTGTAGAAATATGTAATAAAATACAATAATTTATATGACAAAATAAAAAAAAATAGTTAAGTAACCTATGTTTCCAAATGTTGACTTTTGATAATATAAATATATGGAAATCTTTAAAAATTCCTATGTTTCCAAATGTTGACTTTGAATAATATAAATATATGCAAATTTCTATAAAAGTATGTAATAAATTACAAGAGTGTATATGATAGTATATTATGTTGCAAAAATAGAAAAGACACTTTGTGGCATTCAAAAATTAATAAAATAGGGTTACCATGAATTATGATGTGCAACAAGTAGAAGATATTGTTTATGTCACATTTTGACATTTTAAATGTAATAGGTTAAGAGGTTTCCTATTACATTGCAACATTCAAAAATGAAGAAAAGAGGGTTAGTTAACCTATAACATGTAATAAAATATGACAATGTATATGATATAAGATTATTTTACATAAATAACATTATATCATGTACATTGTCATATTTTACATAAATGATTGTCTATTATATACATTGTCATATTTTATTATATATAAAAAGTTACTTTGTGGTGTTCAAAAAATAATTAAAGAAAGTTACCTTGGATTATAACGTTCAATAAGGAATAACATAGATTTACATTACATTCTAACTTTTCAACGTAATACTTTAATATTGATTTTATATTGCATTGTAACATTCAAAAATGATGAAAAGAGGATTAATTAACATATGAAAGTTTGTTTTGGTTGATATAAAAATACTGTAATATTTTTCTATGGAATAAAATGCAACAACATATATAATAATAATAGATTCAGGTGTATAAACACAAAATGTCACTTGGTAACATTTAAAATGAAAAGAATAAAATATGGTTACCTTGCATTATGATATTTAAGTAGTTAAAAAAGAGGCTTATGTCACATCTAACCTTTCAAATATAATACTTTAAGATATTTCAATTTAATAAAAATGGAAGAGGTTTACTTAACTTATGCTTCCAAAAGTTGACATTGGTTGATATTAATATATGGTTACTTTTATAAATATTTAATAAAATACAATTTATTTTATAAAATATTGTGTTTCAAAAATACTAAATGTCATTTTGTGAAATTCAAAAAATCAAGGAGTAATAGCATTTCTAATTTAATATACAAGGACCTTTATATTTAATTGTGATATTAAAAATTTATCAAAATAATAAATCATATGTTTACATGATGACTTTGCATGATAAAAATATACGAAAATAATTTTATAAATGTAATAAATTACAACAATGTATATAATAATAAAAATATGCCACACAAATACAAAATGTCACCTGGCGACATTTAAAAAAAAAGTTATAATTACCTTAAATTATGATGTTTAAGAAGGAATAAAAGAAGCTTATGTCATATTTAACATTTCAAATGTCATTCTCTAAGAAGTATCATGTTGCATTATGACATTCAAAAATGGAAAAAAAAAGTTAGTTAACCCATGTTTCTAAAAATTAACTTTGATTAATATAAATATATAGTAATACTTACATAAATATTAATAAAATAGAACAACTTATATTATAGAAGATTATATTTCACATATATGAAATGTCGCTTTATAATATTAAAAAAAATAAAAATAAAAAAAACTTGTGAAAATCACATAATGCAAACAATAATCTAAGAGATTCATTACATTTGGTGGATTAACAGATTTACAATAGTGAATATATCATAAATTAATTTATTATTTTGTATTACTATATTCATAAATTTAAAAATATGTATCTTTAAATTATTACATTATTTTTTTTAATTTTTTAAAAGTGTGGTAATTTATGAAATCATATATTCACTATATATAAATATATATTTTTTGTTATAAATATTATGGTATGTTAGTATGCCACAATTAATTTTAATGTGAAGATTCTTAAATATGATTAGGTGACCTAGGGATCAAACCTATAATATCATCGTTATGAGTAATACATTTCAATCAATTAAACTATAAGATTCATTCTCTCTATAATACAAAAGAATCACTCAGTGACTTCCCCACCGCAACCTCCATGCAAATATGGTTATTATATAGAAAGATAGAGGGTCTTTAGTAAGTACTCACTTGATCGATAGAGGATAGTTTTTGGAATTCTCTCAACTTGAAGATGGGTATAGGCACCCGCTTCCATTCATTTCCAAGGTGGGGGGTTGTGTCGAACTCTTGAAATACCCCATTTCTTTTAATAGTAAGAGGACTAAATCAAAAGAGATGATGAGGTTGGGAGAACTAAGAGAGGAGACACATTTTAGTTGTTGTGAGGTCCCTACCTACTATTATGAATTCCAATCCTATAGAAATAAGTAAGTTCTTTTATTAAACCACAAAAAAATATAAATTTAGACTTGATTAAACCACAAACCAATATGAATCTAGACTTACTCATTATATAGAAAAAGTAAAATCGAAACAAATATTTAAATAAGTGTGATGGATACTTATATATATTATTAATTTAACCTTATATCTACAGTTTAATAAATAACTAGAAACAATAATATTAATGTGTCCAACATAAATTAATAAATATACATTTAACATAATAATATTCTTTTAATAAAATGTATTAAACCTATACTTTTAACATATACTAAATACATTAATATTATTAATATAATTATTCTTAATATTATAAGTTTTCTACTTAAAAATAAATATTAAAATAACTATTTTAAAAATCACTTATATTATTAAAAAATAAACATCTATTAAATATAAATTAAAATAACTATTTTAAAAATCATTTATATTATTAAATAAAATATTAAGAATCGAATAGAGTAGAATTGTAGACCCTTTTTGAGATGTAGATTACGAATCGCAGTGTTCGTTTGATTTCTTCATTGTGTATCTCAATTCGAAGGTTGAAGGTTTCCGTGTAAAAGGGTTATGTTATCAACCTAAATAAAGGGTTTTATTATCTATATAAACAAAGAAGTTAAGCATAAGTTGAAGATAAAGAGACTTAATTTGCAAGGGTAAAAACCTTTTCATAAAGCATTGAACTTAGTTATTCATTTACATACAAAATCTTTGTTAATAATTTTTTTTGTTTACACAAGTTAAGTGGACGGTACACTCCATCAAATGATAGAGTATCTTAACAGTACATTCCACTACTTTACATTTCCAGGGATTTTTTTAATAATTTTTTTTATTTTTTAACGAAAACGGTTATATTTTATTTTAGAGGGGTGGCAAAGCCACAAACTCAGTTACAAATTGCCTCGAGTTTCTTCAGGCCTACAGATCAAAAACCAAAGTGTGGTGCATCACTGTTTCAGCATAATGTCTATCACTGTTTCAACATAATTTCCAGCACTGTGTTTCAGCATCTGTTCCTGCACTGTGTTTCAGCATATGTAACAACACTGTGTTTCAGCCACTGTTCCAGCACTGTGTAACAGCACTGTGTTTCAGCTTCTGTGTTCCAGCATGTTCCAGCACTGTGTAACAGCACTGTGTTTCAGCTTCTGTGTTCCAGCATCTGTGTTTCGGCTGTTACAGCTTCTGTGTTCCAGTGTCTGTGTTCCAGCTTCTGTGTTTCAGCTTCTGTGTTCCAGCATCTGTGTTTCATCTGTGTTTCAGCTTCTGTGTTTCAGCTGTTGCAGCACCGTGTTTCAGCTATTTCAGCACAGTGTTTCAGCTTCTGTATTCCAGCATCTGTGTTCCAGCATCTGTATTTCTGCTTCTCTGTTCCAGCATCTATATTTCTGCATCTGTGTTTCAGCACTGTGTTCCATCTCTGTTACAACACTGTGTTGCAGCTTCTGTTCCAGCTATCTTTCTCATGTGCCTGTTGTCATCTACATTCTTTTACAAGCTGTTGTCCTTTTCAAGGAATACATTTTTTAACTGGATCCCCACCGTTTACGCTGAGTTCTCCTTGGGGCAAAAG
>CBVK0100286291.1:0-23035 GCA_900067695.1 Picea abies
TGAGTTCATGAATGAATGTCTTTATGTGTTGATGATATGCTATAGATGTATGTTATATGTGCATTTGCAGGTTACAGACATAAGTCGTTGTCTGTTGGGTTCTTTGATTCTAGGTCTAGTTCTTTGAGGCTTCATGCAAGAGGTTGCATGACAGAATGTTGCGGGTTCTGTAAGCTAGTGCATAGAGTGCACTTCTGAATTCTGTGGAATTTGGACAGAGTTGTGCTAGGAGGGTGCACCAGAGGAAGTATTAGACCCAGGGAGAATCCTCAAGGTTGTTGAACACCTTGGAGGTAAGACTGTGTAGAGGAAGGCATAGAGAAAACTAAATCACTGAGGGTTTTGTGGAAGCTCTGCCAGGAGGGGATTGAGCAAGTGCATAGAGTACACAAAAGAACTCTATTCTGAGTTCAGAGGAAGGAGAAGTGTCAAAAGGGAAGAATTTTTTTTGGATAATTCTATGAGACTCTGCCAAGAGGGCATTGAGAAAATGCATAGGATTCATTGAGGAGAACTCTATTTCGAGTTCGGCAAGAAGACAGAGTCACTGAGGATTCTAGAGAACTCTGCCAGGAGGGAATTGAGTTGGTGCAAGTGTGCATAGAAGGAACTCTTTTGAGTTCTAATATAAGATAAGTGTCACAGAAAGACACTCACATGGTTACTAAACACCCTGTAGGCTCAACAAAGTGTGCCTGAGAAGGAAGCTGCAGAAGAGGGAACTTCCATCCCTTCAAGGAGAGAAAGGAACAGAGACACTTAGTGTTTCAAGTTCTGAAGCTTAGGAAGGATAGTTATGTTGTGAACAGAGTGAAAACAAAGAGGAGAAAGAGGTCGAGAAACCCTTCGAGGTTTTACAGTCGACAAATCTCAGGAGGGACAGCGTTCCTAGAACACAGGTGAGATCCAAAGGAATTGAGCTCGCAGGGGAAGCGAAGGCCGAGGCCTTTTGGAGCAATAAATATTCCAAGGGAAAGGAAGAAGGGCATCCTCAACAAAGAGCTACAGCTGTCATTAGGTCAGCTAGAGAGGTGAGATCTGGGTTGTTGAATTCTATGTCTATACGCACGCAGGAAAGCACACAAGGAAGAGAAAGAGATTTGGGTCCTCAGATCTAGTGCAAAGAATCGATAGTCATCAGATCTGGAGGAAGGCACATGGAGTTTAACCTCTGGGAGGTCACGTAGGAGAGAAGATGAAATAGATGGTGGAGACACTTCATGAAGGAAGTTTCAAATTTGCGAGAGTCGTTGGATCTTGTAGAGTTACAAGGTGGTTAGAGGCCGGTGAAACCCATCACCCAGGATTTGAGGGTCAATATGAGTCGTTGATCTTGTTTCAACCCACGTTGTTGGATCATTTCGTGAATTCATGGTTCATGAGTTTGGAGGGCAGACCAAATTCTTGGTTACTCCAAGTCCTGAGTTGCGAGGAGCAGGGAAGGAGATCTAGACCCTTGGATCCAAGACACGGTAGAACCATTGGATCATAACCTCTACGTGGTATCGCATATCGGTAGTTCAAGGGTTGAAAGAATTTCTTTTTGACTGCAGAAGTCGTGAAGTGTCGAGTGTCGAGGGCTCATGTGAACACGTGGCACATCCATTAGGTGGGGACCGCATGGTTGACAGGTGGTGAAAACATATAATGCACAGAAAAGGTGGAAGTAGGCGACAGGTGGCGTACACGCATCACCTTGGAAGGAGTCAACCCATCGTTGACTTCTAATGCTTCGGGGTTTCGCAAAGAAGGAGTACGAGGGTTCAACACTCCAACTCATGAAGTCACTAGTTGTGAGTAGTGCTAGTGCTTAGCCCTAGCCAATGGTTATGTGTGGAAGGCGCTAACAAGGAGGTGTCGTACCCATATCACATCTCGGGTATCGACGTTTGGAGAAAGAGGAGTCGAGGGTCTTCGAGTCACGAACTCACAAGATCATGAGTCACGAAAGGTGCTTGCGCTAAGGCCAAGTTGTGGTCACATGGAGATGTAAGGCCCGCGCCTGGTGTTAAGTTGCACAGGGCGGGTTTTCAAGAAGGACCTGTGGATCGAATTCATGAGGTTTCAATAGGGATCTGAGGGAGTCGCTTCAGCTGGAGGATAATTTAGAATGATCCTATGTGGATCTTGGCCCGAGGGTCAAGGGTCTACATCAGGGAGGATGGCACGTGTAGGGTCTCTGAGGAGTCAATTTCCTCAACGACGAAATTTCCACGGGTTGGAGATCGCTGGTTTAAACACCATCAACTACCATAGCCAAGCTACAACAGAGTTTTCAAGCCTAAGTTTTAGAATGTTTTTGGAGATAAAGGGTACTCCAAAGAATGGATTAAGGATGAGATGATTAATCCTTTAATTTTCATTACCATAATTATCACTTGTGAAGGTAGATACTTTGTCTTCAAACCTTTCCATTTTCGTATGTTAGCTCATTTCCAAATTAATAAGTCCTTGAATTTTCCTTTCTATTTCTTGAAGAGTCTTGAGAAAATGTCTTCCCGAGTACAAAAGAATGTGGCCAATCCTCACAATTGTCTATTCCACCATGGCCTAATCAAATTTCTTGTCATCATTGAGTTGACCAAATAGGGAAAGACATGGGATGAAATCCTCTATCAATTGTCAAACCCCCATCTCACAGTCAAGACCAATAAGAAATCAATTGATTTAGGGACTATTATTCCATCTAAGCCTCATTCTCCAAAGACTCCAAACTCTCCCACTCAAACTATCTCTTTGTCTAAACAAAAGACCAAGAAAAAATTATATTCCCCTGCAGCCTCATCAGGAAAGAAAACTAAAAATCCTATTGATAATTCTCCAATGCCCTAAACACCTATTGATCCTCAACCCAAGAAGTTACAAGAGGCAATTCAACAAGATTTCCCTTTAGTCCCTATGAATAGAAGAGGAGCCAACTGGTTCAAAGAGGAATATTTCTTAAGAAGTACCCAAAGTGCAAGTGGAAAACCTAATGTAAAACCCCCAATCACTTCAGATCCTATCCAAGTGTTTTTCGATCATGAAATCCCCCATAAAAGACTCAAGGATGTTTTTTTTGAAGAGTTTGATCCCGATAGAGAAGTAAAATATGCACATATTCCCTCTCACAAGAACTTTGTCACTCCTAGCTCACAGATGCCTACATCAGCTTCCAAAGATGATAGACCCTCTACATCCATCAAGGGATCCAAGCCCTCTTTTGAAACATATGATCATACCCCAATTATTGAAAAATTACAACAAGAAAATTCTCATTTACTTCGATAGTTGGAAGAGCGAAAGACTATGGATAGGAATCTCCATCATGATAATGCGGTGTTGCAAGAGAAAGTGAAATATCTCCAATGATTGGTTGATCAAATGACCAATGCCAATCACAGCCTCTAGACACAATTGAAACATCATAAGAGGCCCAAGACAAAGTCTTCATGACAAGAGGGAGAAGCTTCTAAAGCTAATCCACCCCCTCCTTTGCAAGTCTAGTCATGACAGGGTGATTCATTTTTGTTTGCAGTGGGACCTGCAAATCCTTAGGCATGGGGGTAATTTTGGGTTCGTATTTTGATTATTTTATTGAGATGGTTGAATCCTTTTTGCACCAATATTATATATTCTATTGTCCATTTTGAAGGATTTTTCAGAGGATTTTATATCGATTCATCATGGATTCATACCAGGTATGTGTAATCGATGTTTTACAATGATTTTGAGCTAAATTCAGTTTAGTTTGACATTTATAAGGATTTAATGCATGATCTGTGTGTAACAGGAAAAATTCACGGTTCAATCCTCCATTTGGTACCTTGTCCAACACTTCATCCAGCACCCCATCCGATACGCAATCTGACACTCCATCCGACACATGATCCAGCACTCAAACCGCAGAGGAGTTGGTGGTTGTTGCATTGGCAGCTTGTGCTGGATGAATCAACAATCTAGGTTTTATGCCCCCTTATGGCCTCCAGCTACAGAGCTCATTACACCTCAGATTGGGTAGTTATGTTGATCATTGAATGGCTCATAGATTTTATATAAGATAAAGTTGTTAGAAACTCATTTAATGAATTTGCCATTTTTAGAGGAGGTCAACCCTTCCAGTGGTCAACCTCTCGAGCTGTAAATTACCTATAAATACCACTAGCAGTAGTAAGACACCAGACAAAAATTTTAAGAAGTTTTTCACTGTGCAATTCAGACATTTCTTTGCAAACTTGTGTTCTAGGCTACGTTTTTAATTAATGATAGAACTGTGTTGAGTTAAGCCTGCGTTTTGTTGTTAAAGACTAGCCATGACTTGTTGGGGGGCCCACCAGTGGTCTGGGTGACTGTATAGATATATCGTGTGTTTATCTCATTTGCTTAGTTAGAATTTACATTGTTGTATGTATCTTTTAGTTTTAATTACTATGCATGATGATTGTAATTTAATTATCTAATTTGTCTTTCTTTAAATTGCAGATTGATTATTAGAGTTGGTTATTTGTCATGTTGTGTTTCTTATTTCTTAGCAATTGTCCTGCAGGCTACTAACTTAGATGATGTATTCAAGTTTTAATTTGTTTTTTGCAAATTAAAATAGAGTATTATTTAGACAGAGGATTAGTGTAAACAGATTTTTAATTTAGGATAGTTTGCAAGCTTCAATGGATTAATAGTTGCAATTTCTATTAGTTGTAAACAAGCTAAATTTAATTATCATTTCAGTTATATTTTCATAAATCTATATGGTTCATTTATCTTGCTTTAGTACGATAGGATAGGAATACATTTTGGAGTTATGTTTTTTTACAACATTCTATTTTTGAAATCTGAGTTTTAATTATAGGATTAGTTTAGTTTAGATTATAAAATCTCAGTTGTGTATTTGAATTGCAATTTTAATTAGAAGAGTGGATTTGAATTAATATTTTTAATTATGAGTTCATGAGATTGTAAATTTTCTTGAATTAGTATAAGTATTTTTTTAATCATTGATGATTGAGGCATGGAGTCTAGAGATCACATGGATTCCCAAGATACTTAGTGTTGCTTCTATGATGGCAAAGCTTGTGTTATATTTCTTGATTCACACTTTCCATTTATTTGTAGAAGTCAGCATTGAATTAATCCCTCTTGAACTATCACTAATATTCAGCTGTCATCGTGATGTTATTTGGCACTGAAGATATAATCATCATCTTTGAATTCTCTTTTTCTTGTTATTGCAAATTAGGAACATTTTTTATTAATTAGAATCTAAATATGGTCATGATGGTTTTTTATTAAATAGGTTAAGATTTCTCTTTTGTAAAATAGAAATGATTTTGAGTTCTTTTTAAGAATAGAGTTCACTTATTGAAATAGTCTTGATAGGATAGTTGTCTACCTTCTTATTTGCTTGAAGATAAAAAGATCAAAATTAATTTACTTGTTGTTTCTCATTAGGTTGAATAGATTAACTTTTTTAAAATAGGTTGTGAATTTTCTCTTTTAGAAATAACCCATCAATCCATTGTTTGAAGTTGCTTAGGATAAATAGTTCAAGCTCATTAATAGGATTTGCTAATTGATAAAAATGAAAAGAGTCATCTCTTAAGTAGGGTGATCCTTAGATAGATCATCCCCTTAGTTAGACAATACTTCCTTTAGCTTTTCTGCCTTGGCTCATACAATTCCACAACTCTAAGTTTACTTACCTCGGATTGACAATTTAATTGATGGATTTATTGCATATAGAATACCCTTCAGATGTATTCAACATGTATGGGGTATCCCTTTCTAGACACAGTGTGTTATTATGGACTCAAATGATTAGAAATTTGGTACATTTGGTGACTTCGCCAGTGGTTTTGAACATCAACAAGTGCCAAAAATTCATTAATGTATTTTTTTGCAAGGGAAGGAACATTTTATTCCAATGACACTAGAAGTCACCACTCAACAAGGTGCTACAGTCCATAAATGTATGAACCACCATCAACGGGTACTGGAAAGCATAAGTGAAATCAGCTTCCACAAGTTGAGTGTGTCCCACCTTCCAATGGAGGTCATCTAGGACTTTGACCCATGGATCGATGAATCAGTTTGGGACAACAACTTTAGGGGCAGATCCCCGACCAGAGGTGTGAACCATCCTAGCAGAATTATGGAGGTAAACAAAGTGAAATAGGTGACAAGGTCACAGACACAAGTTCATAGGTTTCTCACTGGGCTCCAAGATTGATTATACAGTTAGCACGATGATAATGCAAGAATATTGATATTTCGGCCAAAGGCATGTTTTTAAGAAATATGTGGAGGGTGACGTGACAACCATGCATTGAATTATATAGGGCGACAATAGTGGGAATTAACATCGACTAAATCCATTGAATGTGGAAAAATCCATGACGTGATTTGGGAAACTAAATGTTTGCATAAAGTTGCTAATGATACATCATATCATCTCAGGAAAGTAATGAGCATACCAACGGTAAACCAGAAAAAGGATAGACATGCGTTAATAGTTAATTGATGATGACAGGTAGTAACGCGATGACAAGTAAAACATACTAATGACTTGTAATGATCCATGTGATGACACCAGGGCGTGGAATTAAACTTTGACAACGTTAAGTATGAGATGATGTGAGTGATACCTCCCTGATCACAATGTGAATATCTGGGATAGACGAATTGGAAATGACACTAAACTCTAGGACACATGAGCATAGACCACATTGCTATCTTATTTATAGAAATGGAAAAACAAAGACAGAAATGGAAAATAGAGACAAATAGAAAACACATATAGAAATATAGAGCCTACCTATGAAACTCACTCTCAGAGATAGGAGCATACCAAAAATTTGTTTATGAGGCAAGAAGGTAGGGATTTAGGTGTGCTCCATTCACCCAGTCAGGTCAAATAATTCCATCGAATTATGTTAATTTGACAACTCCAGAGTCACAAATTTCTGCAACTATGAAAGGGCCAAGCCAATGTCTCTGTAACTTCCCCGTATGCTTCTGATACTTCTTGTCGTATAATAGAACTAGGTCACCTTGAAAAAAAAATTTACGCTTTATATATCAATCATGTTAGGCCTTTTGTCAGGATTTATCCATGGTATGATGAAAATATGCTAAGAACCTAGCTTCCTCAAGTTCCATCAGTTCTTCGACCCACTCAAAAAGTTATTCATCATATGTAATCTTAGTATCTTGCGCAATGAATAAACTTGGGGTGAGAAACTCGATTGGCACAATTGCTTCTCTGCCATATACTAGTTGAAAATGAGTATACCTATTTAATTGTTATATGGTAATCTAGTAATTCCATAACATAGTTGGAACTTGCTCATCCTAGTCATCTTGATTTGTGCAATAGAATTTAGTCAGCCCCATCTCCAAGATTTTATTAAATGCTTTCACTATTTTGTTATCTTGTGGATGGTAGGGACTGCTCCATGATGATAAATTATAAATTCTCTTGTAAGGGTCGTGATAGTGTCACTAACAAAGTGGGCTCCTTGATCACTAGTCAAGCTTCGAGGACAACCAAACCGGGTAATAATATGTTGAAAGATAAATAGTGTTTTTGTGGCTATAGAGAAATTCTGAAAAAACTCTTCTTCATTCCATCGAGTCAGGTAATCAGTTGTAGCAATTATGTATCTTTCCTTGGAATGCATGGTAGGGGGGTTTATCAGACCAATAAAATCGACAACCCATTTTTCAAATGATTGCAGTGCATGGACAATGTGAAAAGGTAACTCATCATGATGATATGTCTTCCCCACTCTCTGACATACATCGTAGGCCCAAGAATATTCCTTATCATATTTAAACACTGTCATCCACCATAACCTTTACTGTAAGATCTTCCCAGTAGTAGCCTTGCTGCCAACATGTCCTCCTGCCACTCCACTATGACATTCCCATAGAATATTATGTCTTTCATGGTATAGAACACATTTCTTCAATATTTTGTCCAATCATAATTTGTACAATTGGCCTGCAATTAGTTGTTAGTCTGCTACATGAATCACTAGGTGGATTTTTTGAGTTGACTAATAGCCCGCCGACATAGTACCAATGGCTAAAAATAATGCAATGTCCAATAGATAATCATGGATAAACTCAATATGAAAAATATTTTCATTAGGGATTTGATCATATACAACTCTTACACTTTCTCCCATCTATAGTCTAAACAAATGATTGGTGCCACATCTAGTTTACGAGTCTTGAAAATTAACTCAAAATAAAACTCATGAAATAAAAATTATATGCAAATTGAACCTTCTAACACAAGTTCGTTGACTAGATACTTCAAAGTAGAGTGGTCAGTAAAAAAATTAAAATGACTGCCTAACAAATAGTTTTTAAAATTTTATAAAGCATAAACCATTTCCAAACCTTCCCTTTCAGTTGTAGTATAGTTTCACTCAGCCCAGGAAAGATTTCATTTGGAAAAGTAGACAAGATGATCAATATTTCATTCCCCTGGTTGTGCCAGAATAGCACCCAATGCAATCACATAGACATCAATGTGCACATGGAACTCAATTTTCCAATTAGGATAAGTTAAAATAGGTGCAGTACTCAAATTCTCTTTTAGCAGGTCGAACGCTTTATCACATTCGTGAGTTCAGCAAAATTATTCAAATTTATTTAGTATTTCTTCCAAAAGTTCTTTTATACATGTGTAATTCCTAATAAACCTGTGATAGTATGGCCCAAATTAGTTTGAAATTTTTTGACAGTGTTAGGAGGAGGCATATTGAGGATTACTACAACTTTCATAGGATCAACTAGCACTCCTCCCCTACAAACTATATGTCCTATTAGATTCCCAAAGAGTACACAAAAAATACATTTTCTCAGATTAAGGGAAATCTGTAGCTATCTACAACGATCCAACATCAGTCGTAATAGTCCGATGTGCTTCTTGAGTAAGTTATACACAGTCCAATCATCCAGGTATACCTCAAGAAGGTTATGAATGCAGTTGTAGAATGATGCAATCACTATCCGAGATAACACAAATAGGGAATTCTTAAGCCCAAAACACATCACATTATAGGAAAATGATCCCCACTCGGTCTTGAAGGTCATATTTTTCTTGTCTCCTTCGGAAATTTGAACCTGGTGGTATCCAGAAAAACCATATGTTAAGGTATACGCTTTGTTTATCTCTATTTTATCTAGTACCCCATCGCTAAATGGGGTAGGAAATGGTTCATGTACACAAGAAAAAATTAGGCTTCTTCAACCCAATTAGGTTGTGGAATAGAAATAACACATAGTGAACCTTCATTTTCTTCTTCTTTCCTTGAAAGGTCATCTTCCATGCCATTATTTTTCCCTTTTTGTAGATAATTCCAAAGTCATATCCTAGCATATTTGTAACCCAATTTTGTTTCTCTTCTAAAGATAATCATTTCTCCAAGAAGTACTTCAAATTATAATGATCAATTTTTACTTTTAAGTGTCTTCCTATTATGTAAGGGCTCCATTTCTTAAGTGCATGTAGTATGACCAACATTTGTTTTTCATAAGTGGGTTTGAGTAGGTTTTTTCCTTTAAGTTGGCTGATTTCAAAGGCAAGGGGCCTTCCTTCTTGCATTAAAACTACACAATGTCATGGCCTAAGGCATCACACTCTGTAATAAATGTTTTTGTGAAATTAGGTGTGACTAGGACAAGAGTTGTACATATAGCCTCCTTAAGTTTTTCAAAATATTTGGTTGTTGCTTGAGTCTAAGAATATGCTTCTTTATTTGATATGTTGTTAGAAGTGCTTTTATTTGACCATAGTTATTGACAAACTTGTAGTAATAGCCTATCAATCCTAATAATCCTCAAAGTTTCTTCAAGGTTTTTGGAATTAGCCATTCCCTCATAGCTTTAATTTTGTTAGGGTCCATTTTTACACCTTCATGAGATACAACATGACCTAAATATTCCACTTCTTGAACCCCAAAGGAAAACTTGGAAGGATTTTCATAAATTTGTTGCTCTTCCAATAGTTGTAATACTCTCTCAACATGTTGTAAATGCTCTTCCCAAGGTTTTTTATAGATTAGTATGTCATCAAAAAATATTAACACAAATTTTATAATGAAGGTCTTGAAAATGTAATTCATCAAACTTTGAAATGTTGAAGGTGCATTAGTAAGTCCAAATGTCATAACCCATAGCTTTAATTATCTTCCCTCATAGCTTTAATTTTGTTAGGTTCCACTTTTACACCTTCATGAGATACAATATGACCCAAATATTCCACTTCTTGAACCCCAAAGGAACACTTGGAAGAATTTGCATAAATTTGTTGCTCTTCCAATAGTTGTAATACTCTGTCAACAGGTTGTAAATTATCTTCCCAATATTTGTTTTATATTAGTATTGCATCAAAAAATACGAACACAAATTTTATAAGGAAGGTATTGAAAATATAACTCATCGAAATTTGAAATGTTGAAGGTGCATTAGTAAGTTCAAACGTCATAACCAAAAACTCATAATGGAATTAATGTGTTCTAAAAGTTGTTTTGGGAACATCTTCCTCCCTCATTTTTATTTGATGATATCCCAAATGAAGATCTAACTTAGTAAAGAAAATTGCTCCAAGCAATTCATCTAATAATTCATCAATGATAGGAATAGGAAACTTATCTTTGATGGTCATTTTGTTGAGATTTTCTATAATCTAGACACATATTCAATGAACCATCCTTTTCTGTAACCATCACCATTGGTTAAGAGAAATAACTTTGGCTAGGTTGAATAATGTCAGCCTTTAACATTTCTTGAATCATACGCTCAATATCACTCTTTTGTACATATGGATACCTGTAAGGCCTAATGTTATGTGGTATACTTCTTGGTTGCAAATGAGCAACATGGTCATGATCTCGAGAAGGTGGAATACCCTTAGGAATTTCTCCAAATACCTTGGAATTATTGTTGATAACTATTTGTATATCCAATGGATTAGATGATATATATTCTTAAACATCTAGTAAGCACAATTGTGCAATTACACCAAGGTGTCCCATTTTGAGTAATTTTGTCATCCTATTAGAAATTATCACCTTAGAGGATTTCCCTTGTATACCTCTAATCTCAAATTCCTTTCCTTCCGAGGAAAATCTCATGAAAATATATTGAAAATTAAGGGCCATTGTTCTCAATGATTGTAACCATTTGACCCCTAATACAACATCATCACCACCCATTTGTATGGAAATAATGGGACTATCCAAAAAATAATCCCCCATATTGAGCTTAATACTATGTCACTTCCTAGAAGAATTTGTGGTACCTCCATCTGCAATCATTACTTGAAACTATGGTGCGATAAATATAAAGAAATTGAGATATTTTTATAATTTGTAATTGATGAAGTTATGGGTACCACCAGAATCAATAAACATTGTTTCCTTTTTCTTTTTTATGTATCCTTGTATCTTCAGGGTTTGTGGAGTAATAATGTCAGATAATGCATGAAAATATATCATTGGAATAATATCTTCTATATATTGACCTTGTGATGGTTCAAATTCCTAATCTTCTTCCTCTTCATAGTCTATGTAGAATAATTTCTTCTCACCGCATTTATGCCCATTATTGTACTTGTTATCACAATTGAAACATAGTCCCTGTGTTCTTATTTCATCCATTTGTTGAGGTGTCAACCTTGTTGGTTGAGGTACATTTGTATTATGAACCCAAAAAATATCTCTTATTCATGTGTACGCTATGTTATGGAACTATAAGTCCTATGGCTATGGGTCAATTCCACAACAGAGCGATTCCCTAAAACACTTCTCTAGGAATCAAACTAGGTAATTAATTAAAAATAATTACTTGCAATAACTATATTTTGAAATATATGAAAGAGAACATACATGGAACCCAGCTTTTGAAGTTCATCCCACTAAATAACTTTCTCTCCAAAACTCTTGCGCAACTATCCTTTGAAAACTCCCACAAAAAAAGATGAAATAAACTGTAAATAGGTAGTTATATGCTAAATAACTATACATGATCATTTCAATCTGCATAATAGAGGAAGACATAAAATAGTCCCATTAAAATCATGAATCAACAAATAGAAATGGACGAGAATGAGATATATTTTATTAAAAACAACATAGAAGTTGGTTACAACCTGTAACTGTTGCGGCATAGTCCTAAAACTAGGCTCCAAGTTTCTCCACCCAAGTCCAGAGATGACAAGCACAACCTCCAAAGATTTGTGTTCCAACAAGTCCAAGGAAGTAATGGATTTCTTCCTGAAAATATAGCGGGAAACATAAATCCTGAAAACAAGGGTTTTTAGGGGGAAGATGACAATATCAAATGCAAGGGGAAAACATGACTTGTAGGGATAGAAGGAAAATGCCAGCATAAGGGTGCATTTCTTTGATATGATCGTCATCCATCCCAAGGCTCTCTTTTATACTCATTTTTTATGGTTGGAGTAATTATGAATGAGCTACAAGAGGTCGGGAACCTAGAGAACCCATTAACTCTGCTCAAAATATCGATATATTTTTATGTTTTTTTGAGCCAATTTAACATGTACACATGTTGATAACTATAAAGTCACATATGTGTGCGAGTTTCATTAAGGAGAGTCACATAAATCAAGAAAAATATATTTAAGATATTTTTAAGGATATTTTTAAGATATTTTTAGGGAGGAAAAGGGGGATTTTTCTCCTACAAGTAGGGAAAGGGATGTAACTAAGGACAATGAGTCTTCTTGAGCATATGTGGTTTCAAATTATTCTATAAAATGCTCCAATGGTAGTCTTGTGTGTAGCATTATTCTTGGATTGAATATTATGAGAAAATTGCATAACATCCATAATATTTTAGGAGGTTCTAGGAAAATATCATGGTTATTGTCTTATTTTAATCCACCCATGTAAGCTTCCAACAAATGGTCATCACTTATGTCATCCACCCTTGTGGGCAATACTTGAAATTCTAAATTATAATCTTCAATATCACCTAAGTTCTTGATTCTTGTCAGTTGACTAAAGTAGTCATGTTCCCAAACTTTCCCATATTGTGCTTCCAAGTCTCTTGTAAATAAAACCCAAGTATAATGATAAAAAATAAACTTCCTTGTAACTACCCATTGATACCATTTATATGGATTATTCTTAAAGTTAAAAGTTGTTATGTGAGTGCCTTGCTTATCATTCATAATATTATGAAGTTCAAAATATTTCTCTATTTGGTTGACCCAAGTAAAAACCTTTGTTCCATCAAACTTTCTTAATTCAACCTTGGGAAGGTTCACTCCTTTTAGAGTCCATACATAAGTAAGTCCATTGGAGTTAAATCCCCTTGGAATATTCTTATTATTGTAAAGTTTTCCAACTTGAACACTACCTTTATTTTCATGAGTCCATTTAGACCCCTTATCAATTTTATGGAGCCTCCCATATAAGGCTTCTAGAATCTTTTGTTCCAACTTTCCATCCATCTTTTGTTTCATTTGTTTCATATTTATTTCCATCTCTTCCTTATTTTCATCCATCTTATTTTTTATTCGATCTTCCAACATTCTTTTAAGGTATTCCTGAGAATGTGTTAAATCCACTTATTTTAGCATACTAACACTCATTTCATCAACCGTGTTCTTTAATTGGGTTAGCCTATTTTTGAAGTCTTCATTTTCTTCGAGAGTCATGCTTGAGTTTTTATAATGAGTACTAGTATTATTTATTATAGAAACCTTTTCCATGTGAGAAAATAAAAATAATACTCCTTTGTTTTCTCTTTATCACAAATTTTGAATCACCAGAAACAAATATTCCAATTAAAAGCTATGACAATTGTAAGTTATGTACCTTTAAAACCCTAATTTTGAGTACATTTATATGGTTGATATTTATCCTAATATATATCTAAAATTTGAACCCTTATCAGTCTGAAATTTTGGCATGTAGCACTCTAATATGGATTCTTAAACTCCTAAAAATTTCACAGTCTGAACCTTCATAGATAAAGCGTTATAGTGAAAATACCAAAATGTCTTATTGAAAACTAATTTCAGGATTAGTAAACAATTCCAAATTGCACAATATATATCTCACAAATTATAATGACTCAAAATATTAAAAATTTTCCACATATAATTTTCTATGGCTCCTTAGGATTTTGAAAATTTTCGAGTCTGAAACTTCATAGAAAAAAAGTTACAGTGAAAATGCCAAGATGAATATTTTAAAATTGATTTCAGAATTAGGTCCAAGCCTTGTCTTCCATGGACTATTTATCCAAAAGTGTATAGAAAAAAAATAATTTGAAATTTTTACCACCTATAATATGACATTTCTCCTCATTCTATAGAAAATTTCACTATCTGAAATTTCCTAGAAAAATATTTATAGAGAAAATTCCAAAATGACTTGTTCAAAACCAATTTCAAGATGAGTCACAAACCCTATATTCCATAGGCTATATATATGAAATTATACATAACCAGAACTTAAATGTTTTACCACCTGTACCTTGATATTTCAAATTAGTTTTCTCAAAACTTTATGGTCTAGAACATCCTAGCAAAAAACGTTATAGTGAAAATGCCAAAGTGTCTCAGTTGGAGGAGAAAAACCCTAGGATCGTGAGCTATGATGTCAAATGTTATGATCAAATGCATTAAAAATGATAAAAATTCAATGAATATAGTCCACTTAGAGGGGGAAACCTCCTTTTACAATATATCCAATTCATAATACAATATGAGATGAGATAAGATTATCCTAAGACTAGGTCTCCTTCGTATATATATAAGAGACAAAGGGTACAATTATAATGAAGGGGCGCAATGAAGGGTTCTATCCTCAGACAAATATAACACTAAAAATGTAATAATTCAATATCTAGGCATTAATAACGAGTTTTATAAATAACATGGGGCTTTTTATAGAACTTAACACTAACAAAATGGTATTGTACATCAATATGGTTCGTCTTAGAATGGTAAGTTGGGTTATTTTCCATAAATATTGCACTTTGAATGTCGAAATTTATCTCCATAGTTTTCTTCCCAAATCTATTCCCTGAACATAGTTGATGCATCGATATTGCTTCTTTTCTTGCATGATTAGCTAACATGTACTCAAATTCTATTTTCGACAAGGTTATGCCCTCTTGTTTCTTAATCATCCAGTTGATCACTCCACTGAACATATTGAACACATATCCACTAGTTGACCTTCGTCAATCCATATCTCCAACCCAATCAGCATTGAAAAAGCCATGCACATTTAATTCCCTATCAGTTTCAGGTTTCCCTTGGAAATTGATTGCATATTTTGTTGTTCCACGCAAGTACCTTAACACTTTATTGACAACAGTCCAGTTATCTTTCCCAGGTATCGACATGTATTTCTCAACACTCCCATGACATGAGAAATATTTTTTCGATTGCAGACCATCGCATAGATCAAACTACCAATGGAACTAGCATAGGGAAGATGTTCCATGTCCTCTATTTATTCCCACGTCTTTGGAAACTATTTAGCAATTAGTTTTTCTCCCATAAGAATCGGTACTTTGAAATTTTTTAAATCCTGCATCTTGAAACACCTCAAGACTATTTCAATTTACTTTCTCTTATTTAACCAAATATTTCTAAATACTCAAATTCTATTGATATCCATTCCTATAATGAAATTAATTGCATCGATATCCTTCATGTCAAACTTGGAGGAAAACTACATTTTCACCTCCTTTATTTCATCCATGTTGTTCCCGACTAGCAACATGTCGTCAACATATAATGCTACATATACGAAATGAACACCTTCGTCCTTGGAATATACATAGTGATCATCCTTGCTTCTCATGAATCCCATACTAAAGATGTATATGTCAAATTTTTGGTACAACATCCTTGGTGATTGCTTTTGACCAGAAAGGGATCATTTAAATTTGCATACCAAATATTTCTTTCCTTTTACTGTTAATCCTTCAGGTTGTTTCATGTAAATTTCTTATTCAAGTTCCCCATGTAGGAATTTTTTCTTCACATTCATTTTCTTTATTTCAATATCAAATGTTGCATCTAGAGACATTGCAATAGGATATAAAATATCATAGAAGTTGACTCCCTCGACTTGGGGATACCCTTTCACTACCAGTCAAGATTTGAACTTCTCAACTTGACCTATTGCATTCAATTTTTTCTTGAACACCCACTTGCTACTAACAGGTTTCCTTCCATTAGGTAGCTCAAACAAATCCCATGTCTCATTATTTTTCAAGGATTCCATTTATTTGACCATGACATCCTTCCAAAGCTTACCCTTTACTCAGTCTACTACCTCCCTGAACAACTTGGGCTCATCATCAATAGTGGATAACACAAAAGAAAAATGGGAATTAGGTGAACTATACCTTTCAGCTAGTTTTTGTACTTGTTCATATGTCCTTACAACTAGCATCGCATGTTCCACCTCTTCATCTGATTTAGTCGAATCATCTGAATCATGTTCTTTGTTCCTCAGCTCAAACATCAACTTCATTGGTTTTTTCTTTGTTTTAACCTCTTCAGACTTGGAAGTTCCTCTAGCTTTCCTTAATATCATATCTTTATTATACATTTTTTTCTCAAAAATGGATCCCACGGTTTGTATCCTTTCATTCCATCCTTGTAACCAATGAAAATACACTTGATTTCCTTATTATCCATCTTCTTCCTCTTTTCCTTAGGAAGATGCAAAAATCCATCATAGCCCAAGAATTGGATATGTGAAAGCGAAGGATTCTTACCAAACCATACCTCATGTAGATTTAAGTTGAATAGCATTAATGGAAACCTATTTACCAAATATTTTGTATTGTTGACTCCCTCTACCCAAATTCTTTTGCGAGCTTGGAACCATTGAGCATACTCCTTGCCTTATCCACAAATGTCTTGTTCATTCATTCAAGAACTACATTTTCTTGTGGGGTATATGGTGTGGTATTTGGTGTATTATACCATACTTATTGCATAATTTCTCGAAATCCTTTCCACGGAACTCACCTCCATTGTTAGTTCTTATCATCTTGATATTCTTATCTATATGGTTTTCCAAAATATATTTGAACTCTTTGAATTTATCAAAATACTTTGATTTCTTTGTTGGGAAATATAGCCACGTCTTTATGGAAAAATCATCTATGAAGGAAACATGATACGGAGATCCTCCTAGATAAACAGTTTTGAGTTATCCTACATTCACGAATAACACCCAAGGATGGTTATCCTCACTACTAGTTAAAAACTGAGTTATGATAGGTTTCACCGCCTTCTTAAAAAAAAGGGATGACAAAAATATTCAATGGATTTTTTTCAACTAAATAGTGTTTCAATATATCATACATAAGCACTCCCGACTTCAAAGTATAATTATATAGATAGTACAACTTATGACTAGATAACTATGAAAATAACATATATTTGGTAACTAGGCATTGGTTAGGGTCCCAAGAATATGTTAGTATTTATTTAATGTGATGAGGTTCAGGGCTTGTTGAGGTAGTGTGAGATTTGGATCATCAATAAACTATCTGGGCCTATGTGTAAGTAATAATGTAGTGTATTGACTCTATAAGGAATAATGTGTCTTCATCCAACTCACAAATATGGCCAATTATATATACTAATTTAATATTCTTGGCCGCTAAATACATATTAAACTTGTGTTTTAGCTTCTCGACCATTAAATACATACTAAACTTTTGTTTAAGCTTCTCAGCCGCTAAATACATATTAAACTTGTGTTTAGATGGATCTAAGTGATTTTCATTTCAATGCCTTTTAAAACATTTTTTTCAATTATTTATGGTGTGGAGAGAATATCACACAACAATTGAAATTGAAACTATGGAGAGCACACTAAAATTGAAAGTCCTAAGGGAACACAAGTATTTTGGGCCTTTGTTAATTTAAATTTTTTGTAGTATCTGTCAACCTGAGATTATTTCAATTGCATATTTAGGAATCTAATGGGCATGAATAAAATTAAACAATTGAATTTTTTCCATGCTTGTTGGATGGCCCGAATCTGCAATAATTTGTCCTGGTGTCACTTTACATTTTCATCTTCTCTTTGTCTGACAAAACTTTCTAATTTCTATGGAAAACTAAGATAGTGCTAGTGGGAAACAACATCGAAGGCGTTACCTTAGCCTGTGGATTGGAATATTTCCCACATCTCATTGTGGTAACAGTCTATGTGTGTGCTCTTATGTTTTGGGGTGGAGTATCCATGCTATAGGAAAAGGATATTGTAAGGATGTTATCTCTTACATAGGTACACTTAATAAAATATAAATATATATATATAATTGAGAGTGATTGATTTCCTTTGTAGATCGATCTAGACAAAAATATTCTTGAGAATATTGAATATAACTTTGGTAATGGAATTGGAGAACCTCTGACATTTTCACTCGTGTCTAGAAATATTCAGAAGGATTACTTCTACGACACAACCTCGACATTGTTAAGTGCATTTATAACCATTTATTATTTATCGATTAATCTTTGAAATGAGAATTCCTAAATATAATTTAATGTTAAAAGGATGTCATTGTGGCTTCTTTGTTACTCTAACCATTTCCAAAAATTGCAATGATGAACATGAGCCTAGAGACCATAGAGGAGCGCTATGGGATTGTTCCAAGAGTTTAATTCAAAACTACTAAATATAATGTGCTCTCTCTTACCAAGGTAGAAGAGATCATAACCAATTTTCCACTAAAGAAGGTTTACAGTCTTGACTCAGACCATAGTCCATTATTATCTACACTGGAGAAGTTGCATAGCTGTCTATTGGAGATCGTCAACATGTACTACTTATAATTGAAATTAATTACATCTACATTGAAGAGAAAAACTTCATAGGCTTGAAGAAAGTCATAAATAATATGGTTGGTGAGTTAATAGGTTGCTTTCTATGGATGTATTTAACATGTTAGATAGGAGAATATGTTAGTGGTTTTAACATGAGAGATAAAGAATAAATTTTCAATTGGATCAAGCTTGTGTGGTTGTAGGATGGAATGTTATCTTCTCCACCTAGGTTCTATTTCTCCAATGGGAGGATGTTATTCATTCCTACGCATTATTTTATCCTTTCCTTATTAGCATTGTCATGTCTTTGTGTCATATTATCCCTTTGTTGTTGTTTTTTCTCCTTATATGAATGCATTCATTAGATTGATATCTTGTTAAGAAATTTCTTCATGTCGATGCAGTATGCCTTCCTCTTTCCCCATTTTCCTCGTCATTTCATTATGTCAGGTTATCCTTTTGTAAACAATCCACTCATTATCTTGGACACCTGGACCCAACTACCACATCAACAAACATGTTTCATTCCACATAATCAAGGATGCCACTCAGCAAGGATCATGATATTTAAAAAAAATTAAGTCTGGGAAAGGTGAAAAAGTACAAAGTGTTCAATTATATATTCTTTCATAAGGTAACTGGAGAATTAGATTTCAAATATGAAATATTTTTAGTGATCTCCAATAGAGATACTATCTATACCAATACAAAATCTTCCCCATATCCTCATAGAATTTATTCTACATGTGTCTAAAGTTGGATTTTGAGGATTATTGTACCATTCGGACAATACAAAAGGGGTAAAACTGCTAACTTCAGGAAGCCATAACTTTCTACTAAGAGATCAAAATTGAGCAAGAGATTAGTCAATAGAAAGATATTGGAGAGAAGACCGATTTTATTCACCCAAAATTTATATTTGGGTAGAATAATTTCTGACCATATAAAAAGGCATCCGGTGGACTTAAAGAGATGGTGATGATGTGTAATTTCCAAAATTGCTATTATTTGTTTAATCTAACACAATTTTGTTGGATTCACATTTTTCATAAATAAGGATACAATAATAATAGAGTAGGTACAATATGATTACTATAGATATGGAGAATGCAGAGGGATCCTACAACCATGAGGATGAATTCATGGAGTTGCATATCATTTTGGGTAATGTAGAAATTGAATCAAATGGACATAGAAAAGGAAAAGTAGGAAACATAGATTTAGTGGACACAATGAGAATATTATAAAGAGAGTTTTTGATCTATATAATAGATAATGAGAGAATTATGAAAGTTCAGGATAAGAAGAACCACATCAAAACTTAGTTGTTATAGAGTTTGAACATCTTTCATAAGAATATAGACAAAGAATCAAATTCAAGGAAGGCATAAAAACACAAATCTCATGCCGGGAAAGAAGAATCTAGAAGTGTTAGGCACTCTTGTAGTGCTAGTAGACATCATCACCATTCAACTAGGAACTCATCTACAAGATCACAGCCAGTCTCAGAGTCATAAATTAGTCCCATTTTGTCTCATGTCATACATCATAAAATGAGGTCTGAAGCAAGTGATTTGCAAAGAGATTTGAGGAAGATCAAGCCTCCTATAATTGATGGTGAACATAAGAAAGATAAAGACGAATAATCTTAGTTGTTGGGAATGAGGAAATACTTCCAATTACACAATTATTCCTGATGGGTATAATATAGAGTTTAAATCTATCATATTAAAGGAAAAGCATCAATATGGTGGGACTAGCTCAAGAAATTTAAGAACATTGATGAGAAGAGGATGACATGAAGGAAGTTCAAAAACTATTTTCAAAAGAAATACTTGTCAGAGGATTATTATGATAAGAATATTAAAGTGTTATTTGAACTCAATATTGGAAGCATGACAATGGATGAGTATGAGATGAAGTTCCATGAATTACTAAGGTATGTATGCTTCATAAAGGATGAGAAATTCAAAATTCAAATATTTTTGAGGGGGACACCTTCTTTCAACAATGATAAGATATATTACGATGAGCCCTCATCCAAGGACACTAGAATATTCCATAATAAAAAAAATTGTCTTTGTGAGCATAATAAAGGAAGGCTAGTTTTCCAAAAGGATTTGGATGACAAGAAGAAAATAAATATGGAGAAAAGGAAGAAAGCATATAAGCCACCATTTTTCAAAAATAGTTCTCAGGGACAACCAACAAAAAATGAGCCCAGGACAATAGAGTATTTGGGGAAAAGGCCAATATACCAACCCATAAAATGTTGAGGGTGTTAAGGAGACCATATATATAGATGTTTCCCTCACAAAGGAGAAAACATGAGGATTTTTCACGATATATAGAAATATGATACAATTGAAGACATGGGCAGAAGCATGTCAAGGATTTATGCCACCTTGGACAACAAGCAAGAAAAATACCAATCTCATATGATTGAAGTATAATATAATATTGATAATAAACCCGTGGTCATTTTAATTGATTCTGGATCTAGCCATAACTACATATATCTTAATTTTATTGAGAGATTTTATTTGCAAACAAGCATGCATGGGAAATATTGGTTGCTTTAACTAGCTACTGGAGCGAAGAAAAGGATCAATGCATTGGTTAAGGCTTGTTCAATGGAAATGAATGGACTCAACATAAAGGAACATTTCAATATGTAATAATCCAGATACTTAAATTATCATAACAGAATAGAAGTACACACCATGTACAGAATGTGAGAGTGGAGAACAACTCTAAGATAGATAAGTTATACTAACTTCTTAAATAATAGGAGTACCTCCTCCAAATAACCAAATACATTTATACATCACAATTCACCTACCTACAATAATGAATATATAATCTATATATATACCTATTCACACCTACACATGAATCCCCTTTACTATTAGGATGGCCCTATACATATATATTTACAGATTATATGTGTTAGAAAAAAAAGGTCGCGGAGCAATAAAAAAAATGCGGAAATAAAACACAGAAGATACACAATACAATGGATACATAGATATACGTGGTTCACCCAGTGTGGGCTACGTCCACCAGATAAATTGTCAGGTCCATCCTTTTTATTATCCAACAAATGAAGGGATACAACCTACAACACACCCGTTGTAACTTCCTCTTCTTTCTATCACAATCTCCTCTCTCATAATACAATATTCGCAATGATGCATGTCTGCAATACATTTCCCTTATAAAAGAGGGTTTCCTTCTAGAGAAACAAACCCTAACATAACTTCTACCGTCGGATATACTACATTATAATGAACGATCCAGATTTACTATGAAATTACAATATACATTTACAAGGAAATTTTTCCTTCGGGGGCTTCACCCCCACCGGGGGCCCGCTTTCCCCTGGACCCCACAAGGGGGTAAATCCCCCCTAAAACCCCCCCACATGGAGGGGTGTGCAATATTTCAGGGTGTACAGTCTTCATGGGGTATAAACATGGTTGAAAACAAATACCTATGAAACAGGAAGATAACCAGGCTCCACAACCAACAATCTCCCACTTGGATACTAATCACAACAACTCCATTGTTGTTGTACCTGTTGGACTATACTCCACTCTGGACCTAGAAAATTTATCATATTCACCTTCATTTTTGAAGACCAATTGAAATTTAGCAGGAACTTAGTTTCTCCCTGGTTACTCCCTTTGTTAACATGTTTGAAGGATTATGGCTAGTGTGTATATTTTCCAACTTCAAATGTCCATCTTCCAAGACGGATCGTATGAAATGGTACCTGAGTTGTATATGCTTAGTATTCGAATGGAAGGTTGATTTATTTGCAATATGAATGGCACTCTCACTGTCATAGTGCAACATGATATTCTCCTGCATGTTTCTCAATTCCTCCATAAACCTATGTAACCAAATCATTTCTTTACTAGCCTATGTAGCAGCAACATACTCTCCCTATGTTGTTGAAATTGCAACAACCTTTTGCAGTTTCAAAATACAACTAACTTTTGTTCCACCTATAGTAAAAACATGTATTGTGGTGCTCCTCCTGCTATCTTTATCACCTGCTATATCTGAATCAACATATCCCTATAGAACAATGTTTGAACATCCAAAACATAATGCATGAGTAGCAATACCTTTCAAATACCTGATAATCCACTTTACTACCTCCCAATGTTCTTTACCTGAATTTTTCATATACCT
>CBVK0100286292.1:0-23035 GCA_900067695.1 Picea abies
ACCGAGATCTACACTCTTTCCCTACACGACGCTCTTCCGATCTCACTACTAAAACACATAATAAATTGGAACACACATGCGAAAATCACCAAGCATGTTCACACAGAAACTCAAACGCATTCAGAAACCCCCAGAGTATCAGGTTCAGTGGCCAAAAACCGTAGTTCAACAGTAGATATCCAGATCAACTGGATCAAGGATATTTCATGACAGACGAGAGACACCAGTGGGCAGGGGGAAAGGCCCCAAGACACATCGTGACAGTACGCAGGCCATCTTGAAGGACCTAGCCAGAGGGCAGCGAGACATGATGAACGCCATAGCACATATGGCCATCAGCACAGATGATCCAGCACAGCGTGAGCACTATAGGTGTCAATGCCACAGGAGGAGCGAGTGGTTCATGAGGACACTAGCTAGGTGGGGCCAGTGGCCCCAGTGGATCACAGGGCAGAGCGAGTGGACACCTTTCACCTATTTGTGCCTATACATCATCTGGGAGGATTCCTCGACCTTTATATCCACAGTTCCAGGGGGGACAGTTGTTGGGAGTCGGGACAGCCAGGGCATGCAGGGGGACAGTCAGGTCAGGGATAGGCAGTGCCACAGGACCCATTCGGAGAGTACAGGAGAGATTACTTGGGACTAGGACCGGAGTTCCATGCATACATGAGTTTGCTAGACTATTGTTCGATCAGGTATCGGAACAGACCCCGAGAGACAGAGGGGCATTGTGCAAACTCAAAACATGGATTTCATCAAGAAAGTGGGAAAGTTGAATATTCCTACGTTCGATGGGTCATCACGATGCTTAGCTCAAGCATGGGTACAGAAGCTTGACACATATTTCAAGCTTAACCCGATGACAGAGTCAAAAGCTATCAGCTTCGCCACCTTGCACTTGGATGGGGAGGCCCATGATTGGTGGTACCATGGGCCGGTGACCTTGGGTCACAACCACATTAATCCATACTTGGAGTTCACCGAGAGGTTGATGGAGAGGTTTGACAGGAGGGATCCAAAGCTCCATTTCAGAGATCTTACACAGTTGAGACAGACAGGGTCAGTTGAGGCCTTCATCACAGAGTTCTAGTGGAAGGCAGTGGCCGTATCAGACATATCAGAGCACACATTGGTGATGTTGTTCACCAAGGCATTGACGCAGCCGTTAAGGGGTTGGGTTAAGGCTTTCAAGCCTCACACCCTACAGGAGGCCATTTTGTGCACGAGAGACATGGGGGAATCAACGCTGAAACCCAAAACCTTTACCAAATCCTTTGTGCCACAGAGAGACAAGAATCAGAAAAACCCCAAAGGGAATGGAAGGGTAAGCCCAAGCTGGACGATTACACCAGACGGGAGTTGATGAGGAAGAATCTTTACTTCTCCTCTAGAGACCCTTGGGTCCCAGGGCATAGATGCATGGGAAAGGGGTAGATCCACTACATTGAGGTGGAATCAGGCAGTGAGGAGGAGGATGAGAATATCGGGGTACAAGCAGACAATGATTCAGAGGATGAGACCACACATGAGCTAGAGCAACAACCGAAGAAACCTCAGATACCGACAAAGGCACAACCCAAGGAGGAGACAAAACCTCGTAGAGAGGTGAAAGGGGGAACCATAGCAACCCTTTCCTGAGTACCCAGGTACACTCTCAGGATCAAGGACATTGTACAGGGACAGCGCATGACAGCTCTAGTTGATGGTGGGGCCACACACAATTTCATAGATGCGTCCTTAGTAGCCAGGAGGGGGTTATGCACTGAGGAGTTTGAGGGATTCCACGTGACAGTGGCAGATGGATACACGATGACATGTTTGGACATGGTCCCAGACCTAGAGGTCGAGCTAGGCAACTACACCCTTACGAATACATTTTATGTAGTTGACCTCTCAGATACAGATGTAGTGTTGGGGATACAGTGGTTATATTCATTGGGGGAGATTGGGTTCAACTATCAGATGTTGACCATGAGCTTCAGAGATGCTAGTGGATCAAGAGTGGTACAAAGAGGTATGTCTACAGGAGCAACCCAGTAGTATCAACAAAGAGGATGGAGCAGATCTTCCGTCATGGTGATGTAGCTTACTTATGCAGCAGAGTGTTTGATCACCACCCGGAAGGATTCAGAGGGAAGAGAGCATTACCATCCATAGATCAGGAAGCTTCTGAGTCAGTATGAGCTAGTGTTTGGGTCGATACCACCAGGGAGACCACCAGACAGGGGATTCGAGCATACGATTGAGTTAGAGGCAGGGGCTACACCAGTGATCACTGTGCCTTATAGGCACACCAAGAGATTCAAGGACGATATTGAGAAAGGAATCAAAGAATTGTTTGCGATGGGGCACATCAACCCCAACACGAGTCCTTTTGCTTCTTCAAACATTTGTCTTAGAGTGCGACGCATCAGGGGTGGGGATTGGAGCAGTTTTGATGCAGAAATGCCATCTCATTGTGTTTGAGAGCACGAAGCTCAATGAGACAGAGAGACTCTACTCGATTTACGGCAAGGAAATGTTGGCAATCGTGCATGCCTTAACCAAATTTAGACAGTATCTAGTGGGTAGCAGATTTGTAGTGAAGACTAATCACAACAGTCTCAAGTATTTCTTGGATCATAAAGACCTCAATGAGAGACAATAGAAATGGGTTTGGAAGAACCAAGCCTTTGACTTTGACATTAAGTATGTTAAAGGAAAAAGGAACGTCATAGAAAATGCCTTGTCCAGGAGGCCAGTCGGGTGTTCGATGATGGATATTTGCATAAACTGGAAGGCACATTTGTTGGTGGAGTACTCCAAAAACAAATTCGCATGTGAGGTATTGGATGGACAGGTGGTTGATGATAGATACCGGGTACTAGACGATGTCATTTTCTACAAGGACTGGATCTAATTGGTTCCAGAATCTACCTTGGAAGGGAAGATTCTGAAGGTGTGTCACGATTCGCCTGCAGCTGGGCATTAGGGGTACTTCAAGACCTATAGGCAGATCAAGGAGAGATTCTCATGGAAGGGTCTCAAGGATGATGTACTGAAACACATCCGGGAGTGCACGACTTGTCAGCAGAACAAGTCCGAGCAGACACACCCCGAGGGGTTACTTCAGTCTCTGCCCATTCCGGAGCAAAAATGGGAGAGTATTTCTAGGGATTTCATTACAGGACTTCCTCGAGTACAAGGCAGGGACTGTATATTTGTGGTGGTCAACAAGCTGACTAAATTTGCACAATTCTTTTCCATACCCTTGGACTACAAGGCCATACAAGTGGTGGAGCTATTTTTCAGAGAGGTTTTCCGATTGCACAGTTTACCAAGGCAGATAGTCAGTGATAGAGATCGACGCTTCGTCAGTGCGTTTTGGCAAGAGCTCTTTCGATTGGTGGGCACCAAGCTAGCCACGAGAACCAGTTATCTGAGAAACTATGTGGGGGGGTAGCAATGCACATGGGTGAGATAGTTGCACATGGTTGAGTACTGTTACAACACAACTTACCATATGTCTATCAGGATCTCACCCTTTAGAGCATTGTATAGATACGATGCACCCTCTTTTGTGGAGACTATGTTTGGGGATAGCAGGGTCCCGGGGACCAAAGACTGGGTTGAGGAGAGTCAGAGGATCCTACGGGCAGTGAGGGAAAACTTACAAGCATCTCAGAACCAACAGAAGATCTATGCAGACAGGCTAAGGATAGAGCATATTTTCAAGGTAGGGGACTTGGTTTTTCTATGGTTACAGCCATACAGACAGTCCTCCTTGAAGAGGACCAGGGCAGAGAAGTTGAAGCCTAGATTTTATGGACCATACAAAGTCATCAGGAAGATAGGCGAGGTGGCATATGAGCTAGAGCTACCGAAGGGTAGCAAGATTCACAATGTCTTTCACGTTTCTTGCCTTAAAAGGGCAATGGGAAAGCAGGTCAGCATTTCAGAAGAGTTGCCACCCTTGGATGAGGAGGGTTTGTTGGAGCTAGTGTCGGAGGAGGTGCTCAAGCAGAGAGAGCACAGATGAGGAGCAAGGTCATCAGGGAGTGCTTGGTTAGATGGAGGGGACTTCCAATGGAGGATGCCACTTGGGAGGGAGAGCATATAATACAGCACCCAAGATTGATGTTGCTTGAGGACAAGCAATCTCGGGAAAGGAGGACTGTGATGTCTCGTTCCCAAGAGTAGGCCTGCAGGGAGTGACTTAGTAGTCTATTCGTTCCTGTAGACTATAGTCAAGCACAAACAGGGAACAAGAGGAGAAATAAGGGTGAAGAAGTGGCAAAATGATGAATTAAGCCAAAAAGCATAGGAAAAGTCACTTAAGCTAAAGTCAACAGAGAAATAGAAGAAAAAGGTGTTGAGGGGGAGACTTAATTAATTAATCACTCACCTTAGGAGAGAAAGCACCTAGCTTAAGTGATGTCAATAGTGAATTAGATCGGGAAAGCTATAAAAGGAGGAATTCGACATAATTCTTCATTATGTTATGATTTGATGTTGAGACAGTTTCTAGAGGAGGAAATCAACCTCTTTGTTGTTTTGTGGATTTCTAGAGGAAACCACCACACAGATCGGTTTCGGTGTTGGAAGACACACCCTTGCCTATCAAAGATACCACCTAGGTATTTCACCGTGTTAGTTCAGGAGTATTCAGATCTATTGCAGTGATTGCGCAGCTCAGTCAATGAGGACGCAAGGGTTAGAGAGGATTTTGTGTAGTTGCATGAGACCAGGGTTTATCTTGCAGATTCCATCCGACCCAGTTGAGGATCAGCCAGGGCGCTTCTTTTGAGCCAACAGTCATCATATTCTGATGGTGGAATCTACCAAGGTGCATCAATCAGCCATATAGTGCACAGCTCTTAAGAGGGACGTTTGGGGTTCCAGGAGGCTTTTCAGATTAGATCAGAGGAAACCCTTCCGACCCATTACAGAGGAAGTCAGGGCACACATTTCGAGACCGATATCATTGGATTTTGTCGGTGGAATCACTAGGGCACACTCACAGAGCCAAGGAGGTGCGCAACCCCCCAGGGGATGACATCCAGAGCTTCAGAGGTCAGATCTTCACTCCGACAGTTGCCAGGAGGAGCCTAGGGACCAGGGTGCTCAATTTGGGACAATTTCCAGGCGAATCTGTCGAGTATAGCCACCAAGGCATGTTTTCCAGTATTTGCAGCAGTTGTCGTGAGTTTTCAAAATTGCATTTTGTCGATCTATCCGTGCTTGTTCAGATCTATCCACATCTTTTGTTCACGAGTATTTTGTATTAGTTGCTTTGTATTCCAGCGACGATCCATGGGATCTAGCTGAAGATTATTTCTCTTCTTTCAACATATGATTGTATTTCCTGCTTTTTCCCATAATACATACTATTGAGATGGTGTTTGTCCCATTTCACATGCATCGTAGATATTGCTTAAACATTAATTGTATGACACACACATGCGAAAATCACCAAGCATGTTAAACAATTAACTCAAATGCATCCAGAAACCCCCAGAGTATCAGATCTGAGAGTCAAAACACTAGTTATGCAGTAGATATCCAGATCAGCTAGATCATGGATATTTCACAGCTAGGGTGGATGGTCTCACCACTGAAATCAATCTTTTTCTCTAGGGTTTTTCATCCCAAGAGTCAAAAGCCACAAAAGCTCCTCAAATTCGTTTTTTAGAAAATAACAATGCATAATGAGAGAGGACGCCCTTATTCCTCATTTAATTCCTCGTTCACCCTTTTTTTTACCCTTTTACCCTTAATAAAAGAAAGTGGCTTTATAAACTCAAAGTTACTTAAAGCACCTTTTCACTTAATTACTCAATGTCACTTTTTAAAAAGATTGTTTTTTCGCTCCGATGACATTAAATAATTAACTAATCCCCTCTCTTTCCATTGATTATAGCTTACGGGAATCACTTAGGCTATTACGTCAATCTCCTAGAGTGATCATTCCGAAAGGGACATCACATGAATTTTGAACCATTATCATAATGGGATCTTTGATAGCATGATTATCGATTTAACATGATGTTTCTATCTTTGATAGAATGTTTGTGGATTTGGTCATATCTGTTGAATATTAATAAATGGTTTCTTCTCATTGTTTATCATAACTCTATTACGATAAGCCAGAGGCTTCCATCTATAAAAACAAAACAAGAATTCATTTTCATACATCATTTACAATAACAAAAAATAAAGACAACACCTCTTAGGACAAATAAAACGCAATAAAATATCAACCATATATCTTGTACTTACAATATCAACTAACATGTTTGTTTTGGCTCCTAACCCAAATCTCTTTCTAGGAGCTTCCGCTTCTTTATTTCTCGACTTATTTCCAATAAATGTCTTGGTCCGAACATTGCCATGAGAACCCTACAAAACATTTTCTTAAAGTTCAGGTACAAAAGTATCTAAATGTAAATGAAATCAACTAAGGTAAAAATAAATGAATGCATGTTGTGGTCTATGCCAATAAAGTCAAAATCAACTAACTAGACATACTTTAGAATTCATTAAAACCAAATTCCATCTGTTACACCTCATATTGTATTGAGGTTCCACATTATGATTTTCATCACATTGATGGAGCTTGATGTAGGTTCCTTGGTGTTGTTTCGATGGATTGGGGGTACTCTTTCTTTGCTTGGAGATGCTACTTATCGGTTGAGTTAGTATTTTGGGTTGGAGAGGACTCGGTCTTCTTTGGTGGATGGATTCAATTGATGGTCTTCTCATGGTTGCAGATGCTACTTCCATACCTTTGGATCTCTCTCTTGACATTTGGATGTTTGATATTTCATGTGTTATCTTCTTCTTAGAGCATCCTAGTGACTATGTATGACGATGTTATATTGTTGGTATGTCACTAGGAGGAGGTGTTCTACATGGTCCTCTTATGTTGGATGTGTGATGAGGAGCATACTTGATGATTTGATGGGGTTAACACTTCCTTATGTCCTCTTCTCTTATAATGTTGATGTGGTGGGGTGATGCATGTTGCATTGGTGTGATTATCCTATGTGGTATAACATTGTGATATTAGACATCACCTATGGGGGAATGTGTTTGGTGATGATTATTACCCTTGTTGATGTACTTTTTCCTGAGTTTCACTTAAAAGGGGGGATTCTCCATGTTGCCTTGATGATCTAGCCTTTTTCTAAGGTTGGATGATGTATTCGAGATATTAGTCCATTAATGGTGGTGCACCCTAGGTTCAAGCCTAGGTGGAGATTATATTTTGTTGTTATCATGGTGAGGTTTTGCTAGGGAGGACATCTTTTATTTACATTGTGTTACTATTTAGATCTTCGCCAAAGGTGTCAAAGTACTAATCCACGTGGCAAGGATCTAATGGCAACTCAGATGGGTCATCTACTCTCATCTCAATGACCCACTCCCACACTTTAGGTTGGTTGATTGCCACACAAGGGGGAATCCCTACACATTAAGTCTTCAATAGATAAGGATGACTCAAATGGGGCTCTCAAGTGACTTATTGTCGATCCAGTTTTATAATAATGATCAATTATTAATTCCAAATCTATAAAAAAGGGGATTGAACCTATAATATGTGTAAATGAGTGATCTCTTTGGTTCAATTTGAATCTGGATTTTAATGTCAATTTCTGATATGAATTTCCAGATTTGATATACCCCAAAAGAACCTAACAAAAGTTACTAAAATAGAAAGATTTGTTAGGGTTAAGAGAAACTTTGATCTTGAGGAAGATTTAACAATACATTACAGATTTTTGGGGCAGCGAAAAGGAGTCTTTTCGTGGAAATTAAAAAATCTAAAAGTCTGATTTTTCTGTTATAAATTTCAGGTCTCAAACAGCCCACAACTCGAAAGATTTGGGGCTCAAGGAATGAAATCCTAATTCTGATTTATGCACATCATTATTTCAGATTTCATTCCAGCAAAGCAAAATGTAAGAATTATGAATTTTATTGAGGGTTGCAAAGCAAGACTAGTGCCTATACAACATTGGGCATATGGGGTCTAAAATGCAAGGTGAAACGAGCTTACTTCTCTTAATATAGGTCTTCTTTCTTTTAATCCTATCAGCCTCTTCCTGCTCGCTCTCATACTTCCTGTTCTCTGCTGGGTCACTTATTTTTGAGCAACAATCAACACCCTTTCCTGATTCTTCCCAAAAAAGTGCCTTCACTCTTGGGTAAGAGCCCTTATATAGGTTATTACAAAGATTGCACCACCCTTGCAATGAACCACTACCGGGAATTCTTGTAATCTTTGTAACATGCTTCCAAAGAGGATAGTAGTTAGTCCTTTTGTTGGGTTTAGGCACTGGGGTAGAAGTACCATGCTTGGAAGCCATTGCTGCCGCAAAAAACATAAAAACCAATCTGCAATAAATAAAATGAATAATGGAAGCATGAACCCTACAAAAACACTAAATAACTAGAAGGAAACTTCAATAAAGCTTTCCGCTTACCGAAACACATGGGAAGTGGTTGTTGAAGCTGGCTGCCCAAAACACCACAAAATGCTTGTTGTAGCTGAAGCTGCCCAAAAACACGATAAAAAAGCACACAATGATGGTTGTCGCTGCCCAAAACACCACAAAACAGCACACAAAGATGGTTGTAGCTGCTCAAAACACCAATGAAACTCTGACTGCTTGCTGTAGCAGCCTAGGAAACTGAACCCCCTCTTGCTGGAAACACCCTTACTCAAGCTCTCTCTCAAATTGCCCTTGCTCAACCCATGTGAAGACAAAATGGGAATGAAATCCTCTTTATGAAAAAAACAAATCGTTCTTAGAGGCTTCTATAAGTCTCATCAATTATTAATTAAACTCTGTTTAGGAATTAAATCTAAAAAATGTGGATCCCAGCATTGAAAACAAGTCAAAATTGGTCGAGTTGGTGTTCAAAACGCATCGTACAGACATTGGTATGACCTTGAAACACGTTTTTGATGATAAGAAATGTGTTTCCCACACGTCACACGCATTCGTATGGCCATAAATGTGTTTCAAGGCCATACCACATGCAATTTTGTGGTATGGCCCCGATGTGACATTTCCTACAACATAGCTTGAGACCCAATTCATGTTAATTTTCTTTATCCAGTGCCTAGATAAACTATTTCCTTATGATTTCCTTGCTGAAAATTAGATTTGCAGCTCACAGAATAAAATATAATGATCGAATAATTAACTAGAAATAAACAAATCAGCAGAAGCAACTAGAAACCAAATTTCACACATGCACAAAAAAATTCTTCCCTTCAAATCAGCTTTTCATTAGTAATGACTCCAAGCTTACAAAGGCTCCCAAACCTGGGAAATATGTCCACTGAGAAAAGAGACAGAAAAATATAAACAACTACTACAGCCTAGCACCTTTGCCTCTGTTGTATGGCCCTGTACCTACGACATGTATGAATTGAATGTGCCCAGTAAAGCCTGTACAGCGCATATGTACGCGTTTGTGCCTTCTATACAGCGCGTATGTACGCGCGCCCGACTACCTATCCAACTCATACACCTGCGCCTATGTCTGATGCTCCGCTGCATACACCCACGCCCAGAACTACCTGTGTAGTGCGTACAACCGTTGCTATGTCTATTGCTCTACCGCGTACACCTGTGCCCAACATTACCTGTGTGACGCATAAGAAACTGTACCTGCAGCCCAAATCTACCTACACAAACTGCCCAAATCTGTCCTTCTTATCAAATATGTTTGTTGTTGCCCTGCCTGCTCTCTTCTCCTTTGGACCGATCTCTGGATGAAGCTCCTTTATCACCCTTACTAAGATCTCCTTGAGAAAAAGTCCTTCTTTGCTCTCTCTATGAGTCACGAATTCCAATAGATGTGTTGTGTGTGTGTCTTTCCCCTCCACCTAGCTTTGTTTTTATAATCTTGAGTTTTTATTGAATCAAACCTAACCCTAATCTCCAAAGGGATTGACGGTTGAGATTAAATCTCACCTCACTTGAGATCAATGGCTAGGATTCATTTAACTCAGTAATGCTAATAACCTTAGCATTTCATAAAATTAAACTCACTTTAATTATAAATGTTGAAAATCTTACTCCAGCACCTAGGTACTTTGTTATCTAGTGATTTCATTACTACAATCAGATTAGCAACTCACAAAACAAAAATACAATACTGAAATATTCAACTCAATAACATGCAGCAGAACCAAACAAGAAATCAAATCATGCACACATAAACACCAATACTTTTGGGTAGATACCCTTGGAAAAACCCAAGAGGGAAAACCAGTGTTGAGAATGATTTTATTATGCTAAAATCAAGGCTCCCATAACACAGATAATGGCCCATTGAGAGAAGTACAATTGCAAACAAACCTGGCAAAGTATGACCTATTGTACAAACCAGGACGGCATGTTTTTCGAGGTGTACACTATGATCCCCATTTTGTGGGATAACTAAGGAGATGATGTCTCGAGGCCCTCAGGTTGCAGACATGGAGTACCGAGAGACAGCTTGACCAACAATGTCCACTTGCACTGATGGAGACCCACCTCACCACCATAGCTCCAAGTTGATCATGAAAGTATCCACCACATCAGCTAGCCTCCGGAAGACATTGGGTCTTGCTCCATGAGGTACAAGTCAGGGATTATGGTAAGTGTCATTTCAATATTTGAGGCTTTTGAGTTTGTTGCATCTATTATTGCTTTTGACTATGTGACATTTGCTTAGACATTATGCTCTTTGCCCTGTTTCACCTTGGTGGTTGACATTGTGCCCTAGTAAGTGGGCCACCCTTAGGGATAGGTATGCTCGGGACTCAGGAGGTCCTTTTGATGAGTCATCATGCCATTCCTAGCCATACTTGCCACTTTCCACACTTCATCCCCTCATCTCCTCACCTTTTGGATTTTTTGGGTGTACTGACCCAAGAAGGGGCTATCCCTCACTTCATGGGAAGAAGGACCTAAAGGCCCAGACGCTTGTGGCTGGCAAAAGATAAAAGCCTGATTATGAACCTTCCAGATGCTCGCCCAAAGAGGTCTTGAGAGCAATGAAAAGCTTCTCATAGAAAATCAAAGACCTGCAAAAGAAAATTAGCATTATATAAATGTCCCCACTTATTCAGGTGTGTACACTCCTGCGGTGTCCCTTTCTTTCCTTGCATATGGCACTCTATGTACCTCTAGCTTCAAGTGGCTTTGTCGTACTGCCCCCCAAGCTAATCAATTCACCAATAGGGAGTACCCAAGGTTTTCGACTATTAATTAAATAATGGCAATGAATGGGCTTAGATAACAGATGCATTGAAAATGAAGGTGCAGCACACCCTCTACAAAGGCACCCATAACTGAGATACTACAACCCCTTGTATGTCATGAACCCCATGTCAAAAAGTATTCCCATCATCCATAACACGTCATCCACATGACTTAGAAGGAGGTCCCCTCAGGAAACACACCTAAACTTGAGGGGCGATTCGCCCAATAAGTCGTCTTGTCAACCCTCTCATACTCAAACTTGGTAAATTGCATAGGGTCTTCAAGCATTAGTTTATTTTGATGAAGTGGTTTGGATGTACTTGCTTGAATGGCTCTTTTATTGATTTGATTTACTCATCATGATGCTTTGACTAGATGATCTCTTACTGAGTAGATGATTATTTTCCTTGCCTTGACGTCTTCTTCCTTTCTTATTTCCTTCTCTTCATCGGTAGCTGTCTCTGGTAAAGTCTTTTGTATCACACTCAAAAGGTCATCTTCTTCAAGGGTGATCTGAAGTCTTGACTTCCAGGAGCTGAAGTTGCTTGATCCATGAAGCCTATCTTCCACTAAGGTTTTGTTCTTCATATTTTCAGATTTCTTCACAAACTCTTGCCAACTAGACTTAGAAAACCTAATGGCTAGGTTAGACTAGCAACCTTAGGTTTTGTTGGGCTTACGACTGCCAACAATAAGCCTTAAGAGTGTCACAAGAATACTGGTGAGCTGAAACGTTACTTTAATGAGCTGGAGGAACCCTAAAAACAAAATTCTGTGGAAAATTGTGAGACCCTAGAAACCCTAAGGTAAAAAATTCAAAATGCTCGGAATTTCACTCTGAGAACTTCTGGAGGTGCACTGGAGAAGGTCGTACCCTTCTATGCCAAAATTAGCCTCAACGTCCAAGTATTAGAGGCTGAAACACCTCAGAGAAGGAGAGTCATATAGAATTGCAGCAAACCCTAGAGGTCGTACGGAACTACAGAAAAGGAGGGACGGCTAGCTTTAAATGCTTGTGCAGGGGTTCTTCAAGACCTATGCTCTGAAACCATGTTGATTTTTCAATAAGCTAGGCTCAAGCATGAAGTTCATTCCAATTTTAGCATTTTACTTGAACCATAGACATTTGCAATTTCACCATTAACAATTTGTTGCAGCAACCAAGATCACAAGAAGAAAACACCATGCACAAATACACAAGAAGTATCCTCGGAAACCCTTCTCAACAAGGGAAGAAAACCCAGCCAATCCTTTCTTATATTCTTCAAGAGAAAGACCTCCCACACCATAACCTAGCACACAAAAGGGTGCTCACAAAGCCCTAGAAGACTAGCGCCCAAGAGAGGTGCGCACTTTTCTCAAGAACAAGTACTTGCTGAAATTTCCAAACTCACACTTGTGTTGTGATTCCTCAATGGGGAATTTACCTTTATTTATATTAGACTGAGACTATCAACAGTGGTGTCTCTTGGCACAACAGGGTCGACCTCAATAACTCATAATATAATTAATAATTACCATATTAATTATCTTTTACATTAATTATCTTTCACTTTATGGTAGGGCCGACATGTACCCTTTACATAACAAATAGGGTTACAGGTAAGTCTAACTCTTGCACAATATAGCAAGGCATCTCATACACCCACTAGTGCTTAGCCACTACGGGCACATCCGTCTGTGCTCAGCCACAGGGATGTCCACATCTCTATCTCACTGTGTCTCACAGGAGAATCACACTCACTAATACTCAGCCACTAGGATCACGTTCACCTGTGCTCAACCACAGGCACGTCCAACTCAGCAGATCTCTATCTCACTGCGTCTCAAAGGAGAATCACGTTCACCTGTGCTCAGCCACTAGGATCACGTTCACCTGTGCTCAGCCACAGGCACGTCCAACTCAGCAAATCTCTTTCTCACTGCGTCTCACAAGAGAATCATCTGGAGTATCACATCATCTCAACTCTCTGCACAAAGCAGACCAATACATCATTTCGTCTCTGTCTCAGAGAGAACGACACACCCAACTCATGGGCTTCCCCACACAAGGGCACACAACATTCCATCTCTGTCTCAGAGAAGAACCACAGACCCAGCTCATGGGCTTCCTCACCCCACATAGGGGCACAACGTTCCATCTCCGTCTCAGAGAAGAACCACACACCCAACTCATGGGCTCTCTCTCAGATCGACTCACTCAGTCTATGTCCTGGAGGATGTCTCACACAGTTGTAATCATCAACACTGCAAAGACAAATGAGCACGCCCTCCAAGGATCTCAAGTCATAACATCATGATAAGTGAATCCAATCAATAAATGAGCCACCTAAGCATGTGCATCAAAGATCACTATATCAAACAATTAATTGCTCAAGGACACTATGCGACTTGTCAAGCTTGAATATGGGAGGGTTGACGAGGTGTCCTATTGGGTAGATCTTGCCCTAGGTTAAGGAGAGTTTCCAAGAGATCCCTCTCTAAGCCATGTAAAGTGGATGAAGTGGTTGGGGTCAAGACTCAATGGGCATAGGATTCATGACATACAAGGGGTCGCAGTGTCTCATTCATGGGTGCCTTTGTAGAGGGTGTGTGGTACCTTCATCCACAATGCATTTTTTTCAAGCCCATCAATTTCCTTTTATCTTTTTTTCTTTGCATTTTATTTCAATATAGCATAAGGAGAGATTGAAGGTCATTGCCTTGGCGTGGTGAACAGATGATGGCAATGTCACCCACAAACACCTAGTGGAAATGAGAAGGTTGGATCGTGATGAGACCCCCTTTCTCTCATCCATGCAACTGAGACCCATTACCCTGGTTTGGTGACCAGATGATGGTAACGTCATACCATTAGATATTCATGGACGTGATAGGTCAGCTCCTGATGAGACCTGCTATCCTTCAACTAACCATTTAATCATTCTTTATTATATTGTGGGTCCCCTTTACCCAAAGGTAAGCGTTTCACTGCTTTCTTAGGTGATCACTGGGCAAAGCATCTAGAAGGTTTATACAAGGCTTTTATCTTTTACCCAACATCAAACCCTTTGGGCCTTCAGCCCCTTCTTCCCATAGAATGAGGGACAACCTACTCTTGGGTCAATACACCCTAAAATCCCATGAGATAAGGAAATGGAGGGGAACCATGATGGAAACTGGTAAGTATGGTCGAGAACGGTACGATGGCTCTTTAAGGGAGTTCCTAATAGCAAACCCATCCCCAAGGAAAACCACTTACTAGGGCACAATGTCAACCACCACGGTGAAGCAAGGAAAAAGGCATAATGTCCAGGCATATATCATGAAATCTAGAGCAATCTAAGATACAACATACTTAATTGGCTTAAATATTGAAATGATGCTCACCATAATACTGACTTGTACCTCATGGAGCAAGGCCCACTGCCTTCCGGAAGCCAGCTGATGTGGTGGATGCCATCTGCAAATCTGTGACCATTTGTGGTGGTGAGTGAGTTTTCCATCTGTGCAAAAGGGTATTGTCGGTCATGTAGTCTCTCGACACTCCGTACCTGCAACCTGAGGGCCTCGAGATATAATCTCCTTAGTTATCCACAAAATGGGGATAACAAGGCCCAAATGTGCTTGCACCCTAGACGTCCTTCTCCTCAAAGTCTAAAGCCGAAGGCCCAAATGTGTTTGCACCTTAGGATTTAGACTCTACCTCTTGGTTTCAAGTAGATCAACCTTCAAGCTTGGATGCATTTGAGACTCCATAGCTCTAGAAAGGCACTAATATAGAAGCAACTTGTTGAATTTAATGCAGCTACAAGAGCCATTCTCCTAGAGGATGGCATAAGACCCTAGTTGTGGACTAGGGCCCCTAGTACACTCCTGGGGTTCTTGGTCTGGGACCAAGCAGGTAGAGCCATGGCAAAAGACCCTTGTGAGGGCCCACAGTAGATAACTTGGGTTTTTGGTCTGGGACCAAGCAATAAAGACCCTAGATGTATTTTAGGGTTCCTGGATATGTTACAGGGAATCCTTGCCCTGAGCTTCGATTGATCCTTGGATGTGTTCATTGGTGGTTGATATAAGTCCCTAGAAGTGTCTAGGGCCCCTAGATGTGTTCCAGGGTACCCATGCCTAAAGCATGGGTTGATCCTTGGTCTTGTACCTTGGTGGGTAACACACCAGATGTGTTGTGGGGCAACCTTGTCTTTGACCAGGTAGATCTTGGTGTAATACCAAGATGTGTTGGTCTGTGATCCTCTTCCTCTCTCCCAGGATGGTCCATAGGACCTAGGAGAGACCATGAAGATGGGCATGACCACATTGTGTGATGTAACCCTTATGTAGTGATGATAAAGTTAATTGGTCACCTTGAGAATCATATGGACATGTGTTGCCACTAAGAAAAACCCTTTGCCCTCTCATAACCCCTTGTCTGTTCTTCACCCTTTGGTTTTTGAGTTTGGGTTTGAGTAGGGTTTGTATTTTTGTTTTTAGGGCTTAATAAGATTAAAATAGAAATATTGATTAATATTTAAATGTGACATATTAAATTAATATTTATATTAATTAATATGTCATTATATTAATTATATTTTTATTACCTTAAGCCCTAGCCTAAAACTATAAATAGAAACCCTTTCCCTCACTTTTCTACTCACTCACTCTCTCCTATGTTAAGTGGCGGATTGCTATGAGTTATTCTTTCTATGTGTTGCGGCCTCCCTTTGACAGTTCAGTTCGGCCTCCATTCTTTGTTGTTGCCAGGTCCATTTTGAATTGTTGTGTTGAGGGTTATTCTTTGTTGCTGCCAGGTACTGTTAGATGTTGTGTTGAGGGTTGTTGTGTTGAGAGTTGATCTATTTGTTGCTGCCAAGTCTGTATAAGCTACCGCTCTCTTCTCACTCTGCCATTCTTCAAGCAGTCGGCCCTATCCTAAGTGGCAGACCCTCCAGTAGAGGTTGTCGTTCCTTTCTTTGAGCAGTTTTGGAACCTTAGAGGGCCGCGGCCTTCAAGATGGTTTACTAGACCCCTGCAGTAGGCAGTCGTCTACCTTGTTGATCAGATCTGGAACTTTCAGACTTAACCTCATTTGTTGTCACACTTTTCTCTCTCTGTGTATGGTTGGGATAAGGGTTTACTTCCAGATTTTCAGTTTGGGGTTTGTTGTCATTTCTGTGGAGTTTTCTATGGTGGCATAATAGTCCTACATTCTCTTTGATAGAGATCTAACCCACAGTGGTTGATCCATGAGGCCTAGATTTATCTGAGCATAAATTCAGAGGCTTATCATCTCACTTGTGTGTCAAGCTTTCCCTTCATTACACAGAAGTAATTTTCAGAGGTAAGTTGCACTTGCACTTCAGTTTGATTTATTTGTTTATGCTCAGATCCAAATATTTGAAATGCTTTAATGTTCTAGATCTAGGTTCAGATCTACTAGTGTGCATTACTCAGAAATATTTGAAATGCTTTAATGATCTAGATCTAGGTTCAGATCTACTAGTTGGCATTACTCAGAATTATTTTTATACTTCAGATCTAACTGTATTGTTTCGGATCAAAAATATTTGTTTAAGTTCTGATCTATTACTCTGCATACTCAGAAATATTTTATAGTTTCATATCTACTGTTTCCTTATACATTTTCTGATCTAAGTTCTTACTTTAGATCTACTGTGTTCTTACTGATCTAGCTAACATAATTTTTTAAAAAGTATATTTTTTGTTTCTTTCCCTATTTCTAACATGGTATCAGAGCTTAGGGCATGAAAGGAGCTCAAGAATTGCATACTTGGGCCTGCGTAGATCCTCTTCTTAGAGTTTGTTTTGCAGATCAGAAGTAAGCAATGCCTTCCTTTGTGGATTTGAGAAAGGGAAGAGGGTTTCCATATTGTCAAGCTACAAGGTGAGCAAATGTCTCTAGCTGTCTTAGCTTTGTTTTTATCTTTAATGAAGCCCGATAGTATGAATCCACTGGTTTTTCAAACCCTTGGAAAATCTTAATAATGAAACTCATTCTCTTTGGATATCTTCGTCTCTTACTCCATGCTATAATATGTGTGTATATTATACACTCAGATAGCAAGGGCTTGGAACAGGATTATTGTCAACCTTCGCTCTCTTTAGCAGTCTATTTCATCCTAGACAGGAAACCTCTTGGGAAAAGTTAATTGTTTAATGCTCAATTATGCCTTTGGAAAGGAACTTGAATTATTGTCATTTCCCTCAATTCTAACATTTAGAAAATGACTCGAACAGATTGAGCATAAAAGAAAGTTCAATCTCTCTAATATTAATTGAGCATTGTTAGTCAAGGTCCAAGGATGATACCTATCTCCACGTGCTAAGCATTGTTCCTTCAAAAGAATTGGTGTAGAGACGTCATCTAGCATGTATCCTAGCCAGCAGAAAGTTACTCTTTGGAAGTTGCTTCTGCACCTCTAAACCTTTATATCACTGACAGACTTGAAAAAATTTTAAAATTGTCAACTCTGCTTTTATTTAGCAAGTGAGATCTAAATGACTGTGGCAAGGTCTACTTGAGCCGAGAAAAATGACTCTTTAGTTTAGGCCTCCTCTTTAACAAAGTCTAAACACCACACCATGCTTCTCTCACTTGGGACTACCTCTATGACAAGAAGATATCCATTACACATTTTATTTGGACTGATTGATGTGGAGAGGCTAGTGAAAGACTATCTTGTTTATTGTCTTATACACTTGTGAGATGCAAGTTTGGGTGCCAAATAAAACCTGTTTGGATCTTTGGTGGAGTGACCAATGCTAGTTGGGAGATTTTCCTTGTTAGGAGAATCTGGAGGCTAGGGTCATTTATCTTTGGTGGATCCTTGGTTTTCTGAAGGGGGACTCCTAGTAAATCCTCTAGTATACCCTTCATTATCTACTGATTTTCAAGACTTTTCTCCTTTCTTTTGACTGGAAATTAAATGATAACTCTTACCTCTAGTAACCCTTTCTCACTTCTGAGCTAGGCCAAGTTATTTGAATATCTAATACAGAATGCTTGGGAATGTAACCTTCATCTTGAAGATCACAAGAGATAGGTTTCATCTTTCGTAATGTTATTGTTACTAATGTTTGGTGAGTTCTTAGCTTTCATTTAATAAGCTTTTGGTAAATTACAATGGCATTGACAGAATCACTGGTAAATAAATTTTAATGGGAAACTGTGTAACTTCAGTGAATGATAGCACCTTATGCACTTTTGTAATACAAAGAGTACACGAGATTTAAAGTTAACCACAATACATTGAGTGGTGGAAACTTGGCAATGACTTTGGTGTTTGGCTTTGAGAAAAACATGTGAGGGCTGACTTTTGTAAGAACATAACTTGGGACAATGCAGTCTTTGGCCTCATTCTTTAAGACATATTGTTAACTCGTTGCATATGGATGAATAATGTATTATTGACAGGACAGTGGGATAATCTCTTAAGGATATGAAATTACTTGAACTAACAGATTTATATCAAACATCAGCATACACAAAAGATGTCTTAGATAGCTTGAGTTGGTAACATGCTGCAAAGTACAAGTATGTCTTCAGCCTAAGCAAGTTCATGGATACTTCATTTACATTCATTCTTGTGACTACAAATGACAACAAGAAGAGCTATGTTTACCTTCCCGTCATATTTATGAATTCGTGTCTTAATGGAATACTGTCAAAATCTCATGTGTATTTTTGTTATATGACCAAGGAAGCTGTGATCTCAGCACATACTTATTATAAATTGATGTAAGCTAGGTCTTTCTCCCAAGTTTGGAAACCCAACAGTATGTTGGTCTATTATCTCTAAGACAACTTGTAACCTTGGATTATTTTCTTGGTCAAGGAGTCCAACAAATTATCTTGGTAGTTGGGATATTTTTCCTCGTTTTGGGAACCCTACTGATATCGTCTTTCGATCGAGAGTCCTTAGATTGTAATTGAGCCATTATCCTTAGAAAAGGAGCTCAACAAGTCTGACTCAACTTTTCATATTAAACTTGGTACTGGCACCAAGAACATTTTGAAGAGATATGACACCAGATCAAAGTCAAAGGATCTTATAGGTTTAGAGGGAGCCTGTTTGCACATGCAGGGAGGCAGACATTTTATGAGACTCTAAGGAAACAGTCCCTGCATATGAGTTAGACCATGACCTACAACAGATGGCAGTATTAAGGTTAAACTTGTGACTCATGACTTCTTTCAGAAAGAAGGGATTATCTATGACAAGATCCTTACTTCCATTGGGATCCTTATCTCTCTTGCCACAGTTTTGATTTGAAAACTTCACCTAATAGATGTTAAGACTGATTTTTCTTAACAGTGAAGTTGAGCAAGAGGCTATCCATGGGAAAGAATCCCATAGATTATAACAAGCCCCGAGAGCTTGGTATGAAAGTATTGACAATCTCTCTACAGAGTCTTGGGTTCACCAAGAGTATTGCAAATCATAATCTTTATATAAAGATTGTACAAAATCATCCTGTTGTCTTAGGATGATCTGTTCCTTAAAAGAAAGGAAATTTTATGACAGCTCAGGCTAAGAGGGAGCTCTTCAGCATAAATTGAAATGAAAGACTTGGGTCTTTTACATTACTTTCTGAGCTTAGAGGTGTGGCAAAAACCAAGTGAGATGCTTCTCTCACAAGAGAAAATTACGCAGTTGATATGCTCCGCAGACTTGGCATGTTGGACTGTAAGTCCATATCCACACCGATGTTTTACAAATTGAAGAAGTTACAGTTTCAGATCTGGAAGACCTCGTTGGGTTCTTGATGTATCTTATACCACCAGACTGAATATTTATCATGCAATGAATGCCCTCATCCAGTTCATGTGTGAACCGAAGCATATTCATATGGTTGTTGTTAAACCTTTTCTGAGATATGTTCGAGAGACTATAGCCTATGGGCTTAGATACACTTAAATGGAAGTGTAATGCTTCATGGTTATACATATTCAGATTGGATGGGCAGTACAGTGGACCAGAAGAGTACTTCTGGATATTGTTTTAGCTTGGGTTCAACTATGTTCTCCTAGTCCAACAGGAAACAGGGCTCCATAGCCCAAAGCACTGTAGAGGCAGAATACTTTGCTACAAGTGATGCCAGTATAGAAGTAGCGCGACTCAAAAAGCCACTCTCAGATTTGTTCAGTGCTGAGTTGGAACCCACAGTAATCCACTGTGATAAACAGAGTTGTGTAAAGCTCTTCGTAATTCTTGTGTTTTTATGACAAAACAAATTGAGATGAGATATCACTATGTTCAAGACATAGTACAGAAGAACATTCTCAGTATTCAGTATGTTCCGACAGTAGAACAGCCAACAGATATTTTGACCAAGTCATTGTCCTTAAACAAAGTCGGTGTACTTTCGAGACAAACTTGGTGTTGCTGAGAATGCCTCTCTTGCTGAGAGGGAGTGTTGAATTTAATGAAGCTGCAAGAGCCATTCTCCTAGAGGATGGCATAAGACCCTGGTTGTGGACTGTTATCGCGCAGTTTGTAGTTTAGGTCAAATAACTTAAAGGTAAGAGTCAAACTGGCGTAACAGGAGCTTCCCCACCCACTGTCACCTCGATGGGGAGCTCTTTCTATTCAGGGTGGCTAGCCCAAGGGAGACGTCCCTAGTAATCTGGGGTTTTGAAAGGCAAAGGTTTTAAAGGATCAAGGTGGGTTTTCCCTTCACAGATTACTGCTAAGAAGATAGTCAAAGATGAAGGAATACCACAGTAGAAGCACCTGTTTGTGAGACAAGGCAACAATAAAACTAATACATGCAACAGTGGTTAGTACTTCATTTAATCAATGACTATCAATATCAGATATGAGCATAAAAAGCAGTAATTATTGACGAAGTCAATGATTGCAAAAATGACTATGGCTTATAATATTACTTCTCAATAAAACACTGGAAATGATATAGCGTCAATGTAGATAACCAATCCTTGAATTAACACAACACATTAAATATCATTAAAAGCTCATACACAAAAGGTTGCTACGTCACTATACTAGAGGTGACGTCAGCCTTGTTCTAGGGTTAGTTTGGTAGACAAAAAGGTGGATGTTTTGCAAATAGGCTAGTGGAAATTATCAACACTTCAATGTCTATCACTTAGATGACTAAGCCACAACATTTTACATCAACCAAGAGCTCAAAAGAGGCATGACGTCATCATCAAATTAGGGTTAGTGAGACGTTGGGGTTAGTTAGGGTTTCAAATTTAAGAAGTTTGAAAAGTTTGTTTTGACACAATAGACTCAACGTTGAGGATTTAGATCAGTGCCTTAGGGTATTATGGAGTCAAGAAGCAAGGCTAAGTCTCGAGAGAATCTAAATCTAAGGACAAGAGAGTTAGGCTTTATGGTGCTACAATTACATGGCCATAGAGTCAAAACCCTAAGGGGAGGAGGCTCATTCCGATGTTGCTTAAGCAACGCCTCATGCTCCTCCCTCTTTCCTTAAAAATCCTTGGCAAATAACGGCTAGCTTCAAAACATAAATCTAGGGGTGAAAAGTGTTGCAAGAGCAAGGCCTTTCAAAACCCTAAAGTCAAAACCCTAGGTGTAAAATTAATTAGGCCTAGGACGTCTTCTTTCTTCAATTTATGTTTCAAAACTAACTCAAAAAAAGGGGAATTAGTGTAGCAACGGCTAGGCTATATTCTCCTTGATCAATGGCTAAAACAAGTCTTCTATCATGGGGACATATAGCAAGGACCTACTTGTGTGCTTACTACCTAGGGTTTCAATGATTAAGCAAAATAATAACAATGTAACCATAAAAGTAAGAGATTTAACCTACAACCATTCATTCAAGAAGTTTTGCATGAAAAATATACTTACAAATCAATGAAGAGCTTATCAAACTCTAGTTGTAAACCTTCCAATGATAGAAAACACCATAAAATGCCAAGAATGATCCTCCACAAGAGTAGCGCCTCACTTCTAAGAGCAAAAATACCAAGGCAAAAGACTAAAATGATTCTCTCACAAGAGAGTGAGTTGTGTTATGTTAAAATGAGAGGCAACGTCCTCTCTGTATATCATCCAAATGACCTTTAATTAGAAAAATAGGTCATTAAAACAACCGACAAGGCTGACTAACAATATTACACTGTTTGTCACATTAAATGCTAAAATGTCACAATATGAGCTCAAAAGGGAGACGTCAGGCCCCTCTGAGGGAGACGTTGGCCCTTTTTGGGCAAGATCAGCATCCAGGAAGCAGAACGTTGGCCCCTCTAGGGCTTCTCCAAGCTGCCACACGTGCCAAATGACCCCAGCACACTGCTACATGCTCCAGAAAACGTCCAGCTGCCTCCGGTGACGTCCTGTCCATCAAAAGCAATCGTCCCATCTGCAGTGGGTGATCCCCCCCTAGGCCAAGCTCTGCCAAAGTGTCCTAGTAGGGACGTCCTTCTTCTTTCTCGTGCAATGGCTCATCACGAAGTTGTCCTGCCTCTGCCATCCTAGCAACCATCTAATCGGCTCTTCAGCCCCATGGAGGTCCGAGCTAGTCATATCTCCATGTGCACCGGTCCTCTGGCACCTGTCCATCGGGTATGATCCTGCACATCAAAAACTACGCCCTCCATGGGCTCATCAGTCCTCGGGATCATAGCAATGTCATTCATATTTCATCATTAAATTTGTCAAATACATGCACGAAATCCCTAGCATATCATCTAAGAGCTCAAAGACATTACACAGATCTACTATACAAAGTTGAAGAAAACCAACAGAATAACCTATTGGGCTAATACCCACAAGAAATGGAAAGTTTCCTCAGAAGAT
>CBVK0100286293.1:0-23032 GCA_900067695.1 Picea abies
AAAAATCTAAAAAATTATGGATAGACACTTTTATAGGTTGCTGATGTGAAAGAAAGAATTTTGGAGAATGTTGATAGATACATGTTTTTATGAAGAATTCAATGAATTTTTTTTTTTTAATATAGATAAAAATGGGCCAAAAACACTTTTTTAGAACTCGATGAAAACACTTTTCTTGAAAGCACCGACAGAAGGACGTTTTTCATGGGCGTCGAAAGATTAAAAAACATTATTTGGAGACTATCGATAGAAATCTAGGTAGTTTCTTCTGAAGAGCCAAAAATACAAAAATAGTTTTTGAGAACTCATCGACAACGCTTTTCGAGAACTCACTGAAACACGTTTTTGGCAGGCATCAATAAAAAAGGTAAATTTTCATTAACACACCGATACAAGTTTTTTGGCAAGTGTTGAAAATAAGTTTTCCCAACAAGTTGATGGAAAGAGTTTTTTGGAAAACACCGAACTGATGAATAGAGGTTTTTGGGAAAGTGACAAAAGAGGGGTCAAGAGGTTTTTTTGTAGAGAATCAATACAAGTTTTTTTGGAACCTCCAAGAGATTCAAGTTTCTAGCAACTCATGATTAAAACATTTTAAGAGATTGTTGGTAGAGAAATATGTTAGTTTTGGGGAAAAAAATGTTAGCCCACATTACCTTTTTTGGAATATTCCAAATTGTACACGACACATTGTTCAAGGTTTTCTTTAGTTTTCAAAAGGGAAAAGCATGTTTTTTAAAACTCATCGAAATGGTAAAATGAGTTTTTTGGCACCCCATGAATAACATTGATCCATGTGGATTATCGATTTTGACAACATATCGATAATCCAGTGGGATTGTTGCAAATTTAGCAGTCCCAAACTTTTGGGGCCATTTTGCGGGTCTAAATTAAATCTTTTCATGATCAGGAACCTCAATGATATTAAAAGGCTCTCACTGAGCCCCCAAAATGAATCTCCTCGTCGATACCTTTCCAACAAGTTATCATGCACCCCAAACAAAGATCGTATGCCAAAGTTACGCCCCTGAAAAGTTGATACACCAAACTACCCAAAACGGGGTCCACAAAACTGTTGGCTTTTCATCTTCCAGGGTTAGGGTTTTGGATTTTATTTATTTTAAAAATGCCTTTGGATCCTCATTGCGATAATCATCTTCTTTGAGTAGCCGTTACATCTCTTCTCAGAGATACGTTGCCACCATTCTAATGAGTCTTTCACTCTGTATTTCTATAGTTTTTTACATTTCACTCATTAATAGAAATTGTGTATTACTATATATCTGTGCCTCTTGTTATATATACGATATATATATGTTATATTATTGTCTCTATTGCAATATCTCTTTATATATTTGTGTTATATCTTTTCTCTCATTTCGTGCTGAAAATAATCTGGATCAGTGGTATCAGAGTAGGTTGCTCTTGATCATTTTTCAGTGCATGTCCACGATGAGGTTCGATTATAACAAGTTGGGTCTTGAGAATTTCTCTCTTGAGGAAAATCACTCTCACATGCCAAGAAACCTTACATGGCAGAAGAAAATAAAAACGATGGAGTAGAAGATTCTATCAATCTGTTGCTTGAGCAAGCTCTCACGCGACAGAGGAACGAAATGATGGAGACTGTTTCCCACATCCTTCAATGCTCGTCGATAACTGGAGGCACGTCTTCATCAAGAGGCCACTTTGTAGGAAACTCACCTTTCAAGGTACAAGTTAATTTTTATATTCCCATATTTGAAGGACAGATAAATGTTGATGCCCTAGAAAAATGGTTAATCTTCTAGAAGGCTATTTGTTTGTTCACAATTTCTCCAATAGGGAAAATATCACCTTCAAACTCCTTAAGGCTCTCCCCCATGTCAAACATTGGTGGGAAACTTACTGGGAAAATTTCCACAGGGGAGTCTGGAATATATGGGGCCAAGACCACTTGGGATTTTTTTGTGGATGTGGTCAAGGAACAATATTACCCTATTGGTAACTTTGACGACCAGTACATGAGATGGACGAAACTATGGAAAGAGAGGGGCCAAATAGTGTCGGAGTTCACAAATAATTTCCATACCTTATGCACCAAGATGGGTATCAAAGACTCCGAGCGACATCTGGTTCTGAAATACCGTGGGGCTCTACATAGGTACATCGAAACCAAAATATATTTCCTGTACATCTCATCACTGGGAGATGATTATCGATATGTTGTCAAAATCGATCATAAATTTAGGTACCAAAACAAACAAGAGTTCGGGCCTGCAAATTTGCAACAACCAAAGTATGATAAAGACGACCCTAATAAAAATCCTCCCGAAAACTAGTCTGAGCCATAGGAAAAAAAAGGTCACGGAAAGACGAAGAAGGACACTAGAAAGTGGTGCGATTTCCACAAAATCCCCTGGCACAACATCGATGAATGTTGCTCAAAATAGTCATTGGTGGCCGAGATCAAAGAAAACGATCTAAACCCAAATTCAAAATCCGATTCAGAAAATAATGGGAGAAGACAGATAATCGACGTAGACCCCACTTCTAATATCGCGATCACAAAAATTCAACGAGAAGAACCAATAGATACTGAAGATGGGGAGCACCTTTTGCATTCACAGATGTGGGTGAAAGGGACCCCGCTACATTTTAATGTTGATAGCGGAAGCCAGAAGAAAATCATATTAGTAGAGGTTGTCAAACAATTGGTATTGTCGACAACACCACACCCACAACCATACAACATTGGGTGGCTTCGCCGGGGACAATATCTCCATGTCATCCAACAATGTCGATTGTCATACAACATCCAACCCTTCAAATATGAGGTATTATCTAATGTTTCCCCGCTGGATGTCTGTGATATTCTTTTGGGCCAACCATATATGTGGAAGCGCCATGATATTTATGAGTCTCAAACCCATAGTGTCATTTTTATTTTGGGGGGTCATCTCTATAGGATATCAGAGGTAGTTCCAACTATTGTCTAACCTAAACAGTGCTGCAAGGTAGTATCTCATACTACAAAATTAAGGTGCTTCACAATTTGTCCAAAAGGTGAACAGGAGGACATTGCAACCACTGCATCCTTGAACCAAGACCCACTAAAGAAAATCACATAGATTCCTTCTCCACACAGTCATCTCATCAGTTTCTTGACAACCTCGCACAAACCAAACAACACAACTTCTCCAGCAAGGCAAGCAACTCACCAAGGTTCAGATTCGACAAACACTTCCTCTTCTCCCTCGAGAAATCAATGCAATGGAGACCATTTCTTCCTAAGGAGGGAGGATTTATCCATGTGGATATTGGTGGCCACCCACCTTTTCCAACTGGCTCAAAACAGTTTGTTTGCAATTTACTATTTTTTGTAGTCCCAAACTTTCAGGGCCATTTTGAGGGCCTAAACGAAGTATTTTCACGATCGGGAACCTAAATGATTATCGAAGTCCCTCATTGAACCCCCAAAGTGAATCTCCTGTCCAATACCTTTCCAACTAGCTATCGTGCGCCCCAAACTAAGATCGTATGCCAAAGTTACAACCTGAGGAAGTTGATACACCAAACTAACCAAAAGAGGGTCCAAAAAACTATTGGCTTTTCAACTTCTGGGGTTAGGGAATTTGATTTTCTTTATATTAAAAATGCCTTTGGAGCCTCATTTTAATAATCATATTCTTGTGAATGTGAGTAGCCATCAAATCTCTTCTCAGAGATAATCTACCACCATTCTAGTGAATCTTTCACTCTGTATTTCTACAGTTTTGTACATTTCGCTCATTAATAGAAATTGTGTATTATTGTATATTTGTGCCTCTTGTTTTATATTTGATATATCTATGTTATATTATTGGATATCTTTCAATATCTCTGTATATATGTTATATCTCTGCTCTAATTTTGTGCTGAAAATAATCTGAATCAAACATAGACCTCCATTAAAACACATGGATTTTGGCGACGACAATGTCCAATCAACATTCAATTCTGGTAGCTAAGCAAATCTCACGCAATTCATTAGGATCCTATAATCATGCCTCTTAGATTTGATCCCTTAGCTATTAAATTCAAATAGCATTGGTCAAATTACTCATTCTTTCCTTGATTTCATATGAGAGCTTCAAGAATTCTTGTGTATTGCTCCCATTGTCGAAAAATAGTTGGGTGAGATTGAGACCATTGCGCAAGAGTGTTGCGTGCAGTAGCTCCGACACAAGAGAAGCAATTTTATTTATCAAGGGTAATTATTAGTTATTTTTCCATAGGCAAATTGAGTAAGTAAGTAATCCAAATGAGTATATGCATTTCGTTTTAGGAATTACATGGAGAAACTATTTATTTATTTATTTATTTCTGAAAATATAATAGTGTCATCAATTTTTTGTTTCACTTAAATGAAGTTATCTATGTGAAAATTGTTAGAACGAATCGTTCATTTTTCAATTTTCAAAATAATTGTCTATCATTTCATTAATTATATTGAGGTATTGTTGTTGCTAAAAGAGGGAAAGAATCATTGTCGTTCCCTATGCTGACTTGTAAAGGATATGTCGCCAAGAAGAACTCATGTGCGATGTAGCATCCCCACTATAATCCCCATTTTAATTAATGCTTATGTAGATATGATGTGTGGCTACGACTAAAGCGATGTAATATGCAAATTGTATTTCTATGTTTTAATAATAAGATGTGATGCCAACTGCTAAGGGGACATGGAGATAGCTGGGGAATGAATTAATCCACAAGAGAAGGAAGGGTTTAAGAAAATGCCTAAGACAGGGTCCAAGGGGGAATTACCCATGTATATTAATTCAACCCATTTCCTAAATTTTCTATTGGTATATGAACCTTCTAATTTATGATTGATTTTTCCCAAATCCAATCATTGAATACATGTAAGAGGGAGGGTGTGAATGGTAACATTCCAAAGTTATTTGGCACATGGAGGATAAGTACAATCGACTTGGGGAAGTGTGTGAGTCAAGCAAGCAAGAAAAGGAGAGAAATTCATATGGGTGGGGAACAACAATTTTACACAATGACGTTTTATGCATGAACAACAAGTAGAGAGAAAATAAGAGAGCTTGAAGCTAGTGCATCCATGGAGGGAGAATTCTAGAGCATGCTGGAGCGTATTTGGAGCAAATTGGAACTGAATATTGAATAGACGGGTTGTCAGGCCTGAAGAATAGACTCCTGAGTGAGTTGCACTAAAACAACAAGTGTTTGCTGGTAGTTTTCCTAGAAACAAGTTCCCTTGAGTTCACAGCTGAGATATTCTTAGCTACCTTTGTCAAAGAGACCTTGATAAATGAATTGGATGCTCGAGGGATAGTTGTAGGAGAATACCAGTAGGTTGTGAGTTTATGAGCTATGAGGGGATAGTGAGAGTCCACTCTCTTTTGTGGATTACTAGCCTCATCTTGGGAGTCGATGGCTATTGATATTTGGAACATTCAATCTATGGTTGGGTGGAATGTCCATCCTAAGCAACTGGTTACACAACTATTGTTAAAAGATAGATGTTTATCTGTTTTATGTCTTGTATTTATGAGTTTAATTGTTGTGCATGATCTCTGTAAATGAGAATGATTTATGTGTTGTTGTAATGACTTATTTACTGCATTCATGTGTGTTTTTAGCATGTTATAGATGCATCTATTTTATGGTTATAGATAGTATCTAAATCTTGTTGTAATTTGTAGCTCAAAGCTACAAGAAATTAATTAGTTAGCATAAATTTCATTTTTATGAGTATTTCACACCGTAATGTCCCTCAGATTATCGAGGGGATGTTACATGCAACAGGTCATGAAAACAACTAAGGGAAAAAAGAAGGAAACATGGGAGAGTTCACTTGAAACCCCTATCATGATCAAAGATCTATTGGCGGATTTTATACTAGTAATCCAAAAGCATGTAACAATAAAAACCTCGTTGTGACCAATATATAAAGACATCGATCCAAGCACCAAGATGTGAATTTTATTGCCTAGCTGGAATGAATTGTATCAGAAGTACCCATAATTCACACCTCATAGCACTACAAGGAAAACACCTTGTAGTAGAGGTTTTTATGAAACCTCCCTGAAAAATTTCGCCCTTCTCTGTTTATATTGGATGTTGTTAGTGGAGGTGGGCAGCCAAAGGTTTTTGTGGAGGTTTTTTCATCAATTCTCTTGTAAGACCCATGTGCACCGATGTGCACATAAAAATAAACGCCTTGTTTTTTACACAATGAGACTCATCATTAACAACTACAAAAAAAATAAAATACAAAGTAGTGCTCCATTCTAAAAAATGCTCATCGATGTGTGTATTCATTCTACCTTGGTTCTCTACAAAATGACACCCCAATGCATACAATGTTTGAAGCATCAAGGCATTCATTCCCACTCTCTTTCTGTTTGTAGTGCTTTACAGTTAGTTTGATCGCTCCACCACTAGATTCCAAACATTTTCAAATTTTAAAAAATACCACAAATTTTCATTTCTTCTCTATGGTGCAACCATGCCTCTTTGAAAGAGAAAAGAACAAGGAAATTGTTTATTACCATGTTATTTTCCTTTTTAATGCATTAAAACTTGAAATTGGCTTGAAACTTGGTCTATTTTTTCTTTTTTTTACACGTGGTGCATTTAAATGCTTCAACTCACCCCAAACTATGGTGTGTCATGTGAATTTATAGAAAGCATTGGAAATGGTGCAAAATATTAAATAAATTGACTGGTTCCATTCATGGAATGGCACTGCAAAAATGTTGAAAAATAAACAAAGTGGTGCTTCTTTCTCAACATTCTTTATTGATGTATTATAAAAGACAATGCACCATTAAATGAATGGTTGGTTCTTCAAGACAAACATATCACCAATGCATTACATTAATCAATCACATCATTCAGATTTCGTAATGAAAAATTTAGTCTTGCGGTGCATTATGGTCAACCATCTGCACCAGTGTTGTGTATATCATGGCACAGGGAAAAATATATAACATTTTAAATTAGCAGTGCGTCATATGAGATGCCTCTAAAATGGTGCATTCAATTTAACCAACTGCATTTCCAAGTTTTTATTATTAAAAATTTAACATAGCAGTGCACATCAATCCACACAATGCACCGGGGTTGTTCACAACATGGCACTAGGCCAAATATTTAATAATTTATCACAATGATGTGTGTTATAGAACACCCCATTATTAGTGCATCCTAAAAGATAATGCATCGCTAGAAAACACTAGTGCTCCAATGAACTTAGAGCACCAATTCCTTTCATATAAAAAATTGCATCATCTGGTTTATAATAAAAAAAATTAACAAATTGATGTGTTATGTAGAACCAACCACACCGAGTTGCACAAAACATGTGTAGAACGACATAGTGATGCATCTTGTTGGATGCCCCATAAATAGTGTGTTAGAAAATACAACGCATTGATAAATTCATATCGGTGCTATGTTCTTGATATATCGCACTAGGTGTAGTGCATATTATCTATTTATAGTAGCACCAATTACTTTTCCACATTTTTGTTGCAAACATAAATTAATTTTAGTTTTTGATAAATACACAATAGACATATGTGTGTGTGTGTGTGTATCTAAAAATAATTTTATGTGAATCAAAGAAGATGATGACAGCAAGTGCAGGAGAAACAACAACAAAAACAACAACCAGAAGAAAAACAATTTAATTGACAAAGTGTGTATGCAAACCTCCACAATTAAATTTTGCAGAGGTTTTTCTTTGTGGAGGGAAAAATGAAGGCCACTCTTCGGTGTCTGCCATCATTTAGCACATGAAATCGATCCTTTTCCACTCCCTTGGTGCTCTAGATCACATCTCCTCCTCTACGGGCGGCTTAACTTTCTCTAAGATACTGTCCTCATCATTTCCATAGCCATAATATGAATTGGTGTCAATTCACTTGTGAATATCATACCTAAACCTCCTCTTCTTCATCTTGAATGGGCTTATCAAATAACTCTTTGAAGTTGGGGAGGAATTTCGTAAGTATTTGTAACCAAAGCCCTTATGGTGGCACCAGGTACATCAACTTTGTTCCCTTCCAATTCCATCATCTTGGCCCCTACTTTGGCATAATTAGGACTACCAATCTCTATGATCAGAGCTTCCCAGTGCCCCTTTGGCCCGATCAACAAGAAAAAAAACCCTAGTGGATTTCTTAATTATAATACTCTATCAACCTCAAGAATGACCTAAGGTGGATATTGTATATTTAATAGAATTTAAGAAGCACATTTGGAAAAAAAATGATGATCCATAAGCTTCGCTAGCATGCCTTATCATTGAATACTACACATTGCCTTAGCCTTGGTATGCTCTTGCATGAGATCCTCACTGAGGTATTTACTAAGAATATCATGTTTCTTTTCCTCCACAACCATGCACTCAATCACTTTTTCATTTGGAAGGGGTGCATGGGAAATAAAATCTCGTTCTCTCTACTGTTGGTTTCTCATGTCTTGCTATCCCATTTCTTCTACCACGTCCTCCTATTCCTCTAATAGGACCAGATTAACAAAAATGAACTCCCTAATATTGATCATCAACCTGGCCTCCCTTTTGATGGACTATATCTTCTTCCACTCCCTTAGTGCTCTGTTCCACATCTCCTTCTTCCCAGGCTGCTCGAATTTCTCCAAGATAGTATCCTCGTCATCCATGTATCCATAATAAGTAGCATCAATTCACTTGAAAATATCATACCTATACCTCCTCTTCTTCACCTCAGGTGGCTTATTGAATAACTCTTTGGCGTCACGGAGGAATTTCATAGCCCCACTTGTACAATTGGTTGCTGGAATATTGTGACATGCCATATTCCAACAATCGATTGTATGAGTGGGGCTAGGGAATTCCTCCCCGAAATTAGAGAACTATTTGATAATCCCATTGAGGTGAAGAAGTGGATGTATAGGTATGATATTTACAAGTGAGTTAACACCATTTATTATGTCTAAATGGATGATAAGAATAATATCTTGGATAAAGTCGAGCGTCCCATGGATTATCATATGTGGTATAGGGTGTTGAGGGAGTACCAAAGGATTGAGTCGATAAAGAGAGAGGCTAGGTTGATAGCTAAGAGTTGTGAGGTCTCTATCGTTAATCCGGTCATGTTTGAGGAAGAGGAAGATGTGGCAGAAGAAATGGGAGAGCCAGACAAGGGATACCAAAAACAAATAGAGCGAGAGTTTTTCTTTGATGTGAGTCCCCTTATGGATGAGAAAGATATCGAGTGCAAGGTTATGGAGAAGAAGAAGAAAGAGATTATTAGTAAATACAAAAGTGATTATCTCATGGAGGAGCAAGTCAGAGCCAAGGAAATGATTAATATTCAGTGATAAGGAATGCTTGTGAAGTTTATGGATCATTAATATTTTTTCCAAATGTTCTCCTTAACTTCTATTAAATATACAATATGGGCCTTAGGTCATTCTTGAGGTTGAAAAAGTATTATAATTAATACATCCACCAAGGTTCCTCTCTTGTTGATTAGGAAAAAGGGGCACTAGGAAGCTCTGATTGTAGATCTTGGTGGTCCTAATTATGTTAAGGTAGGGGCCAAGATGATGGATTTGGAAGGGAATGAAGTTGATGTGTTGGGTGACAGCAGAAAGGGCCCTGATTATAGATACTTTGGGGCTATGAAATCCCCCCCCTGAAGTCAAATATATATTTGATAAGCTTCCTGAGGAAAATAAGAGGAGGTGTAGGTATGATATTTACAAACGAATTGATGCTAGTTCATATTATGGCTACACGAATGATGATAACAATATCTTGGAGAAATTTGAGCTATTTGCGGAGGAGAATATGCAAGCCAAAGCATTGAGGGAGTGGTAGAGGATTGAGTGATTTGTGCGCTAAATTATGAGAGGAACTGAAAAATGATTTCCTCCATAAAGAAAAACCTCCACAAAACTTTAATTGCAGAGGTTTGCATATGTACTTTTTCAATTAAATTATTTTTTGGTGCATTTTTATGTAACAACTACACTAATGCGCTATAAATAGTATAACACACATGTATATTATGTTTTTTCATATCATGTTTATGTTTTTGTTGTTTGATTTATAAAATGTATTGTGAGTATGCTAATGATTTCTCTTTTTTTTTTTTTTAAATTCGAGATGTATGAATCATTAGAATTTAGAGCTGTCATATAGTTTTTAACTTTAGGAGCTTTGTTGGGGTAGCACAATACTTCAAAAAGTTCATAGCGTCCTTTTGAATGGTAGCTACACCACTCCACTACATAACAACTAGCAGTAATATTATATAGTGGGGAAAGAATTAGCAGAAATATTTTGATGAGAAGAAACTAAATATCAGTTAAGCACCCATCCTTGTAGTGCCTAACTTGCATAATCCCTTCAAATTGGAGATAGATGTGACATGATATGGGAGTGGTCTTGATGCAGGGGGTAAGATGATATATTATCATTTTGAGATGTTTCATGGGGGGATCCTGAACTACCCTACATATGATAAGGAACTATATGCCTTGGTTCAAGCTATTAAGAAGTGGAAGCAATATATGATGGGAAAGGAAACCATTATCCACATTGATCACCAACCATTGCAGTATTTGTAGGCTGAGAGTAAGCTTTAGCAAACCAAACATTACAAGTGGATGGGTTTTTGAAAACATTTCACCTAGTCATCAAATATAAGAAGGGAAGCACTAATAACTTGGCAAACATTCTTTCAAGGCCACCCACATCCAATATTACAACTTTTGGAACCCTTATGCGCATAGATCCTTTTACCCATGATGCATACGAAGAGTCATACATAGAATATGAGGACTTTACATAGGTGTTTCAACAGCTACAGGGCCAAATTCATGTAGAATAAGGTATCAGTAAGACTAATTATCATCCCTAGAATGGGTTGCTCTACAATCTAGACAAGTTCTACGTCCCTATAGGTTAAATATTGCAATTTGTTAGAGAGGCTTACACCTCTAAGGTTGTAGGACATTTTGGTGTTGGGAATATTATTGCTAACTTACAAAGGCATGTGTATTGACCCATAATGCAAGAATATGTATCTTGATAGATTAGAGGAAGCATGATTTGTTGTACCAACAATCCCATTAATTGAACCATTTGTTTGGAACTAGAAAGAAACTAAAGGATGTAGAATAGGATATACATAAACATAAACTATGCATGTTGGATATGGACATGAGCATCACTTCCTTATCATAACATACCATCCAAGTAAACTGAAGATAAGGGGAAAACATAAATTCTTTCTTACTACTAGGTTGCATGGTCTCCATGGCAGGTGCTATTTTATCCATTTCTCTAGTTGGCTACTACCTCTAATCCAAGAGGTCTACAACCTTTGAGAGATCACTTCTTTGATTGGAAAGTTCCTTGGAGAGAGGGATGGGGATGATATCTAGGTAGGAAAATAGGTCATTGAATGGGTTTCTAAATTTTTATTGAGCATCAATGTTAGATATCACAAAGGACCTCAAACTCCACAGCTCATTCTACCACACTTCCTCATTTATCTTGATAACTTCTCTATATGCCTCTTCTGAATGAATTATTCAAAAAACTACATAAATCATATTGTTTCTTACTCCGTAAGAGGGATGAATCCACCTATAAAATACCACCTCAACCATACCATCATTATCCTATGGGACAACACCATGGTTTCATATTTTCCATATATTCCCTATCGGTTGCTTGTAAACATGCCTCTTGTTTCCATAACCATGGAAATTGTTGGTTATGACCTAATTTTCCTTAAGATCTACACTTTTCCATATGATAATTTGGGCACCCTTTCATATTCCTAGTAAGGAAACCTAGTATACAATAGAGGGGAGACAAAGAGATATAAACAAGGTAGTATCAAATCAAAAACTAAGTGGAAGGGCAGAGTAGGGATATCCATTACAAATAGATTTAAACTAATAGATATCCATTTCAAATCATGGCATCCCTTACAAATTTCATGATCCATGACTATAATGCAGTCTTGATCACTATGCTCTTTACTCATGTAGGTGAATGTGAATGAGAGGGTGTAACATACCTATTATGGAATTTGAAAATTTTCGCCTTTTCTTGAGGGATAGAATCCCCAAAATCCTACGGGGCTTAGCATAGGCTAGATCTTCCCTCATCCACACTCATATAATTGGCGGTTATGGCCACAGTCCTTATCGGAGGGTACTCATCGACTTTTGCAATACGAGAAATCGCGATGCAGGTATTCCTTTGTTCATTTTGGGGTTTCATCCATCGAAATTTCGCGGCTAATGAATATGAGGAAAATTGACCTTTGGGAGTCTCGGGCACCGAAAAGCCGAAACGCCAAAACCACGTATGCTAACCCATTTTCGGAATTTGCCTATTAGGATTTCACGATATGCGAGGACAAGACATTTTCCTCTAGATGTCCCGAGTGACGAAACACCGAAACATTAATTCAAACACCGAAACATTAATTCTAGTGGCCCTATACTCATTTTCAGAGTTTCATAGTTCGGGGTTACCCAAGTTGGGAGTTCAGGGGATGCGATGATAGGAGGTCTCACATTGGGATATTTTGGGAGCCGAACTCTGAAACATTTCCTCTAAACATGCTTCGTTATTTCAGGGTTTCCTCCACTGGGATTTCGGGACATGTGACGACAGGAGGTCTCACACCTGGGTTTCCTGGGAGCTAAAACTCCGAAAACTCATAACTTACCCACACGCTAGCATTTCAAAATTTCGCAAGTCGAGATTTTGGGACTTGCGAGTACAAGGGGAATACGCCCTTCGGTATTCTGGGTACCGAAATGCTGAAATATCGAGGTTCCTCCGTATGTTATCATTTCGGGTTTTCATATGTCGGGATTTCAGGTCTTGTGCGTACAAGGGAATACGCCCTTGAGTATTCCAATTACCGAAATGCCAAAATATCGTAACATACACGTGTATTGTCCTTTCGAGATTTCACCCATCGAGATTTCGAGACTCGCGAGCACAAGGGAATATGCACTTAGGTATTCTGGGCCTCGAAGTGCTGGAATATCCTATCACATCCAAATCCTAAACTATTTCAGGGTTTCGATCATCGGGATTTCACGACTCACAATGACCAGGGTTCTTGTCCTTTGATTTCTCGGGTGCTGAAACGCTTACTAGCAGCCTCATATCCTTATAAATGGACGGTCCAGGTACTCCCAAAGAACTTTGTATCTATGGTCCCGATTTCTTCGCTACTCACAAAGATAAAAGAAAAGGGTTGAGGCATTAATGCCCTCATTTCTTCCTCCAATATAATGGTCGGGACTGACCTCAGATCTTCCGACAGGATCTCGTCCGTTGCTCGATACTTATCCACACACTGTCATTTTGGGATTTCGTAAATCAGGGTTCACGAGTATAAGAAAAATCGCACCTAAATACTCTGGGTGTCGAAACTCTGAAAAATCTTAATTTACCCCCACACTAATAATTCAGGATTTCTCAAGTCGGGGTTTTGGGACTTGCGAGTGCAAGGGGACTCACCCTTGGGTACTTCGGGTACTGAAATGCCAAAATGTTGGGATCTACGAAGACCATTCTCCATCGTGCCAGAGTTTAAGGTTTAACTATAACATCCTCCTTCGGATCCTCAGGTAATTTACACCAGGTTTTGAAGACCAGATTGGAAGGTCTTCTCGAAGGTAAGGAAGTGGTCTCAAAAGGGTGCCTTTGTGGGGAAATCTATCCAAGGCATCAGGTAGGAAAAACACATGAACAAATCTCCCAAGAGAAGACTTGAAAATCTGTATTAGTTCATCACACACACACACACACACACATGTATATATATATATATATATATATAAACATAAGTCATACATGGTATTTTCAATAAAAACAGGCAGCCATCGTTTCTGATCAAAACACCATGCAGACAGTCTTACACTGAAACCATTCATAATTGCACAAACTATGAACATACATGTCAACATATAAATTTCAAGATACAAGATATAACACTTATCAGAAAAATAACTGGTGATGCAACTTCTCAGAGGGGTGCTCGTTTCCACCCAACCGTAGGCTCAACGACTCCCAATGGATTTACTACTAGCCACCCCCGAGCTGAGACCACGATGCTGCGAGACTATGTCTCTGTTTGCCAATGATCGAGAATGAAGGTTACTCTCCTTCTTCTCTACTATCACTCACTCTGTATTTTTCTAGATTTCTCCTCTTCCTCTTTCCCTCGCGTCTACCCTTGATCCCACACTCTTCCTGCCTTTTCTCCTTTTGGCAAGGTTGCATGTGGCACAATATTCCTTGCGGTGGTCAGGTCTGAGGACTCTATGGATGGGCAGTTCACCCCCATCCCTCATTACTCATGAAGATCTCTTTACCTACCAACCTGGCGAGTCATTTAATTTGGGGCTAGCGAGCCGCTCTTGGTTCTCTGGGATAGTGAATTCCAAATACGGTATTGGTTTCAGTGGAAGTTAACGCCACCTTTCCAGGTGCCTTCCACCACCTTTCTTCAGCCACCGTGTTCTCTTTTTCAGCACACCCCCCCCCTCTCAGAAGTCCTGCAATATATATTCATAATATTATTCACATCCATCGACCTTTTTCACAAGGTCCATTCACATCACACATTCACATTTATGAGTTTGCCACAATACTTGGCCAATATAGTTATTTTTATAGATTGGGGGAAACAGGGTGTTACGATTCCCTCCCCCTTAAAGGAACATCGTCCTCGATGTTCTATCTATCAACTTGACATGCATGTACAGATGTAAACAAAATCAGATATGCCCATTTCATGGCATCCTCCATTTCCCATGTAGCCTCATCTGGGCCAAAATGTTTCCACTGCACCTTGACCTGTTCAATGGTTTGGTTCTAGAGTGGGGTTTCCTTTCTGTCCAGTATGCATTGAGGTTTTGGTAGAAATTCTCCTTCCGGTTCCACCTGGATCAAAGACCAATCAATTATATGATTAACATCATGTACATATTTCTTTAATAGTGAAACATGGAAAACATTATGTGCCTTTACTGTGGGAGGAAGTGCTAGCCTATAGGCTACAGGTTCCACTCTATATATTACCTCAAAGGGTCCACAATACCGAGGTGATAACCTGGCACAAGCTCCCATTTTCAGGGAACTTTTCCTGGGCCTAACTATGAGATATACATGATCTCCCGCTTTAAACTCTCTTAGAGTTCTCTTTTGGTCGGCATAACTTTTCTATCGGTTCTGAGCGACCTTCAGGTTTTGTTTTATCCGAGTCACTTGTTGTTCCATTTCTTTCAACATGTCGGGTCCAAAATAAATCATGTTTACGGGATTACTCCAGCTGACTGGAGTGTCACACGGTCTACCATAGAGGACTTTGAAGCGACTAATCTTTAAGGATGCTTGGTAGCCGTTGTTGTAGGCGAATTCTACCAGTGGCAGGTAGTCTTCCCACTTCTTGGATTGATGCATTACATGCATTCTTAGCATGTCTTCAAGTATTTGGTTCACTCTTTCTTTTTTTCCATCGGTTTGAGGGTGATAGGCGGTGCTAAACAAGTTGGTCTCTAAACCCGCCATCAGTGACTTCCAAAAGTTGGAAGTGAACTTCGTGTCTCTATCAGACACGATCTCCTTTGGCATGCCATGCAGTCTGAATATCTCCTTCATGAAGACCTGGGTGATATCTAATGCCTTGCAAGTCGATTTGATAGGGATGAAATGAGCAGACTTGCTCAATTTATCCACCACTACCATAATGACGTCATTCTGTTTGGTCGAGGTCGGTAATCCGGTGATGAAATCCATGGAGATGGTTTCCCATTTCCATTATAGGATTGGTAGAGGTTGCAATAACCCTACTGGGTGTCGGTGTTCTGCTTTAACCTATTGGCACTCTATGCATTTGGCCAAGTACTTGGCTATGTCTTTCTTCATTCCAGGCCAATAGAATTGTTTCCTAGTGGTCGTGATCATTTTTTGGTATCCTGGATGACCAGAATAGGGTCTTTTTTGTAGTTCATCCATTATGAACCTCTTCAAGTCGTCACAATCTGGAATATAAAATCTGCTTCTGTAAGTGAGCAGACCTCCTTCAGTCATCTGGTAGCCTTCATATTTTACTCTGACGGGTTCTTGTTGTAGGTACATGGTCACGGTCTGGATGAAGGAATCTATTTCTTGTGCATTTTTTATTCTTTCCTTGACATCTGTCTCATACGTGCTCATCGTTGCCAGGTGAATTGTTTTCATACTTCTGCTAAGGGTATCAACCACCTTATTTTCCTTTCCTTTAATGTGTTTGATTTCGAAATCAAACTCGCTAAGGAGGGCCATCCACCTAGCTTGTCTCGCATTGAACTTTGGTTGATCAAATAGGTATCACAATCCATAGTGATCTGTCATAAGTACAAATTTTCTTCCCAGGAGGTAATGCCTCCACATTTTCAAGGCATGCACTATGGCAGCCAGCTCTAGATCATGGGTCACATAGTTGACTTCATGCTCATTCAATTTTCAGGATTCATAGTAGACCACACTTCCTCCCTGCATAAGGACTCCTCCAAGCCCTTCCTTACAGGCATCTGTGCACACGAGGAAGTCGGCTTTGGGATCATCGATCTTCAACACGTGTGCATGGGTCAGTAGATGTTTCAAGGTTTGAAATCTTTCTTCACATTTCTGTGTCCACAGGAATTTTGTCTCCTTCTTCTGGAGGGCAGTGATTGGACAACCAATCTTGGAGAATCCTTTTATAAATCTCCTATAATATCCTGCTAATCCCATAAAGGATCTGATATCCGAAACATCCTTTGGGGTAGGTCATTCCATGATAGACCTGATTTTGTCAGGGTCTACTGCTACTCCTTCTTCGGATAGAACATGGCCTAAGTAATGTATTTTCTTATGGAAGAATTCACATTTGTTGAATTTGGCATAGAGCTGATGTTCTTTTAGCACTTGTAGCACAAGTCTAAGATGTCTTCATGCTCTTTTCTGTTCTTGGAGTAAATTAATATATTGTCAATAAAAACAAGCACAAATTTGTCTAGGAATTTGCTGAGTACATTGTTCATCAAGCACATAAAAGTGGCAAGGGCATTGGTCAACCCAAATGGCACTACCACAAACTCATAGTGACCATACCTCGTTCGGAAAGCAGTTTTATGGATATCTTCACCCTTGATTCAGACTTGATGGTATCTCGACCTCAAGTCAATCTTTGAGAAAATAGACGCACCCCCCCAATTGATCGAATAGGTCATCGATCCTGGGCAAGGGGGACTTGTTCTTTATGGTTACCTTATTGAGTTGTCTATAATCTATACACAGTCTAATGGTACCATCCTTCTTTTTCATGAACAAGACTGGTGCTCCCCATGGAGACACGTTGGGCTGAATATAGCCCTTATCCATCATTTCTTTTAATTGCAACTTGAGTTCAACTAACTTGGGTGTACTCATCCAGTAGGGTGTCCTAGACACCGACACCGCTCTTGGTGCAAGTTCTATTGAGAAGTCTATGTTCCTTCTCAGAGGTAGACCTGGTACCTCTTCTGGAAATACATCTCTGTATTCTCTCAGGATAGGGTGATCATCAGGGCTTGGTTTGTCACCTTTGATTGTTTTCAACACTTGTATTGCATAGAGGGAACATCCCTTTTGGAAATACCTTCTCATTTGCAAAGCTGATATTTGTCTCACCGAGACAGGTTTTCGGATCCCTTGAAGGGTTATCTTTTTCCCTTCTTTACTTACACGTTCTAAGGTTTTATGGTAACAATCCATTCTGGCTTTATGGGCAACTAGCCAATCCATACCAATCAAAAGATCATACGATCCTAGGGGTAATAAGTTAAGGGTTGTTTGGGTGGGGAATCTACCCAACATCAATTGGCAGGCTGGTATAACCTCTGTTACCCTTCTTTTGGTGTCAGTGGCTAACTGTACCAACCATGGCTTGGTATGTTTTTGTGGCTGTAGTTTACACTTATCAACAACTTTAGGGGCTATATAACTCAAATTTGAACCAGGGTCAATTAAAACAGACACTAGATGGTTGGAAATCATACATTCTATTTCCACTATTGAAGCTTGGTGGTCGGCTTGGTTATTATCCAAGGCTGCATAGATTTGTGGCACACTCGTGGCAACATCATTGACGGTGGTAGTTTCCTAGATGTTATAAATCCTCCAACTATTCTATTGTCAGTGTGGACAGTCTCTCAATAGATGTTCTTCCCTGCAACCCCAACATTTCAAAGGTTCTCTCTTTAGGTTATCAGTCTTCACTGATATGGGTCCAGAAGTTATATTTCCACTCAAGGAGGGAAAATTTTGTTGGTGCATACTCCAAGCTGGGAAGCTCATTCTTGGGTTCTTATAGTTCTTAAATCCTGGGGATTTAATCCCCTTTTTCTGAAATCTTGAACTACTCTTCTGCTTCCATCCTTCACGAGGTTCTGCTCGATGCCCAAACTGTTCATGACAATAGGTTGCCTTTCGAATAGTGCCCTCTAGAATCTTTGGCTCATCAAATTCAATTCTATTCCAATAGTCCTTAGGTAGTCCACTGATGAAGTGTTGCACCTTTTCCTTTTCCACTTTTATATAAGGTACATGCCTCAACAAATCAAGGAATTTGTTGACATATTCTTCTATAGTGAGTTGTTCTAGTTTGAGTTCATAAAACTCTTTAGTATTTTCATCGAAATATTTTTCCGACAAATACTTCTTCTGGAAGTATTTCTCAAATTGTTTCCAGGACAGGTCCTCTTCGTGAACCCATTTCACATTCTTAAGGTCTTCCCACCAAATGGAAGCCTTTCCCTTCAATTTGAAGGTGGCCACTCAGGCCTTCATATTTTTTGAAAAGTCAAGGACTCTGAAATACTTCTTTATTCCAAGCAGCCAGGCCTCTGCTTCCTCTCCATTCTTTATTTCACCATCGAAGGAGGGTGGTTTGACTTTTCTGAATTCTTCGAACTTACGACCTTTGGAAATATTTTGCTTCTTTTGTTTCTTTTGGGAATAGGAACCGGTTCTGTTACTAGAAGATCCCTTCGAATCGCCAGCTTCCTTCTTAGAGGAATCATCCAATGCTTGTCCTTTACCTATGGGGTGGACCTTTTTTGAGGTGCTCCTCTCAGTGTGGCCACTGATATGACCATGTTTCTGAGTTTCAGGTTCATGCTACATTTGTCTTTGTAGATCGGATAAACTTTGCAGTAAAACTGAGTTAATTTCTGTTTTCTTTTCTTGTTCTTTCATCATCCTTTCATTGTCAGCCTTACAGCTTTGTAACTCGACCATGAGGCTCCTCACAGTCTCGACTAGATCTGGAGGGGTCCCTACTGCCCTCCTTTCGTTTGACTCTTTGTCTCTATTGTGGGAGCCTTCCCCCACTTCATGGTGAGTCACCATACTATGCGTTGATAATTTCCCGCGGTTGATCTTCTGCTTGTGTGCAAAAGGAAAAATGTTGGTTGTTAGTCAATATTTATATTTATTTATAACCAGTACATAATTCATATTTTCACATGTACACACACAATAGGGTTTTTTCCTTCCTAACTTCGTCTTTTGATTAGGAAGTTTAAGAGACGGGGGGTTACTCCTTTTAGGAGTTTTTCAAATAGAGCTTCTGCACAACTCGTTCATGAGCCCAAGTAGGCCAAGTGTTGTAACCATGCTCTGATACTAATTTGTAACATACCTACTACAAAATTTGTTAATTTTCACCTTTTCTCGAGGGACAGAATCCCCAAAATCCTATGGGGCTTAGCATAGGCTAGCTCTTCCTTTATCCACACTCATATAATTGGCGGTTATGGCCACAGGCCTTATCATAGGGTACTCATCAACTTTCGCGATACAAGAAATCACGATGCAGGTATTCCTTTGTTCATTTCAGGGTTTCATCCATCAAAATTTTGCGGCTAGAGAATATGAGGAAAACTGACCTTTGGGAGTCTTGGGCACCGAAAAGCCAAAATTCCAAAACCACATATAATAACCCATTTTGGGACTTTGCCTATCGGTATTTCGTGATATGTGAGGACAAGACATTTGCCTCTAGATGTCCCGAGTGCCAAAACACCGAAACATTAATTCTAGTGGCCCTATACTCATTTTCAGAGTTTCATAGTTCGGTGTTACCCAAGTTGGGAGTTCCGGGGATGCGATGACAGGAGGTCTCACATAGGGATATTTTGGGAGCCGAACTCCGAAACATTTCCTCTAAACATGCTTCGCTATTTCATGGTTTTATCCACTGGGATTTTGGAACATGCGACGATAGGAGGTCTCACACCTGGGTTTCCTAGGAGCCGAAACTCCGAAAACTCATATCTTACCCACACACAAGCATTTCGGGATTTCGCAAGTCGAGATTTCGGGACTTGTGAGTACAAGGGGAATACGCCCTTCGGTATTCTGGGTACCGAAATGCTGAAATATCGAGGTTCCTCTGCATGTTATCATTTCGGGTTTTCATATGTCAGGATTTCGGGTCTTGCGCGTACAAGGGAATATACCCTTGAGTATTCCAATTACCAAAATGCCAAAATATCATAACATACACGCATATTGTCCTTTTGGGATTTCACCCATCGGGATTTTGGGACTCGCGAGCACAAGGGAATATACACTTAGGTATTACGGGCCCCAAAGTGCCGAAGTATCCTATCTCATCCAAATCCTAAACTATTTTTGGGTTTCGGTCATTGGGATTTCACGACTCGCGATGACTAGGGTTCTTGCCCTTTGATTTCCCGGGTGTCGAAACACCAAAATTCTTACTGGAAGCCTCGTATCCTTATAAATGGACGGTCCAGGTACTCCCATGGAGCTTTGGATCTATGGTCCTGATTTCTTCGCTACTCACAAAGACAAAAGAAAAGGGTTGAGGCATTAACGCCCTCGTTTCTTCCTCCATTCTAACAGTCACGACTGACCTTAGATTTTCCAACAGGATCCTGTTAGTTGCTCGATACTTATCCACAGGTTGTCATTTTGGGATTTCGTAAATCGGGGTTTCGGGATTTGCGAGTACAAGAAAATTCGCACTTAAATACTCTGTGTGCCGAAACTCTGAAAACTCGAGATTTTGCAAGTTGGGGTTTCGGGACTTGCAAGTGCAAGGGGACTCGCCCTTGGGTACTCCAGGTACCGAAATGCTAAAATGTTGGGATCTACGAGGACCATTCTCCCTCATGCCAAAGTTTAAGGCTTAACTATAACATCCTCCTTTAGATCCTCAGGTAATTTACAACAGGTTTTGAAGACCAGACTGGAAGGTCTTCTCGAAGGTAAGGAAGTGGTCTCGAAAGGGTGACTTCGTGAGGAAATCTATCCAAGGCATCAGGTAGGACAAACACAGGGACAAATCTCCCAAGAGTAGACTTGAAAATCTGTATTAGTTCATCATCATCATCATCATCATCATCATCATATATATATATATATATATATATATAAACATAAGCCATACATGGTCTTTTCAATAAAAACATGTAGCCATCCTTTCTGATCAAAACACCATGCAAACAGTCTTACACTGAAACCATTCATAATTGCATAGACTATGAACATACATGTCAACATATAAATTTCAAGATACACGATACAACACTTATCAGAAAAACACCAGGTGATGCAATTACCGAGAGGGGTGCTTGTTTCCACCCAACTGTAGGCTCAGTGACTCCCAACGGATTTACCGCTAGCCACCCCCAAGATGAGACCACGATGCTACGAGACTGCGTCTTTGTTTGCCAATGACCGAGAACAAAGGTTACTCTCCTTATTCTCTGCTATCACCCACTCTGTATTTTTCCAGAGTTCTCCTCTTCCTCTTTCCCTCGTGTCTGCCCTTGATCCCACACTCTTCCTGCCTTTTCTCCTTTCAGCAAGGTTGCGTGTGGCACAATCTTCCTCGCAGTAGTCAGGTCTGAGGACTCTACAAATGGGTGGTTCACCCCCATCCCTCATTACTCATGAGGATCCCTTTACCTACCAACCTGGCAAGTCATTTAATTTGGGGCCAGCGAGCCGCTCTTGGTTCTCTGGGCTAGTGAAGTCCAAATATGGTATTGGTTTCGATGGAAGTTAACGCCACCTTTCTAGGTGCCTTCCACCACCTTTCTTTAGCCATCATGGTCTCTTTTTTAGTACATCCCCCCCCCCTCTCAGCAGTCCTACAATATATATTCATAATATTATTCACATCCATCGACCTTTTTCACAAGGTCCATTCACATCACACATTCACATTTCTGAGTTTGCCACAATACTTGGCCAGTATAGTTATTTTTACAGACTGGGGGAAACAGGGTGTTACAATTCCCTCCCCCTTAAAGCAACATTGTCCTCGATGTTCTATCTATCAACTTAACATGCATGTACAGATGTAAACAAAATCAGATTCTATGTAAATGTTCTTTGTGCTATCTCGATCATCCAACCCGATTGGATAATAGAAGCAAGGGATGAATGGAAGAATGATGAAAAAGTGTGGACTCTCATTCAAAGGATGCAATAGGATTCCAGTGTATCAGATACATTTACATGGAAAAATGATTCACTATGGTACAAAGATCGTTTATATTTGTGTAAGAACTCCCAAATCAAACAAAAGGTACTATTGGAATAGAACACCTCTCCATTAGGAGGGCACTCGATATTTTTGAAAACCTACCATAGAGTCAAAAAGGATTTTTTTTGGGATGGCCTTAAAACTGATGTTCAAAGGTTTGTGGCAGAATGTTTTGTTTTCCAACAAAATAAGGTGGAAGCAATTAAGACCCCAGGTCTTTTACAACCATTATCAATCCCAAGTCAACGCTGGGAGGAGGTTTCCATGGATTTCATCACGGGGTTACTGAAGTCCGAAGGAAAGAGTGTCATCATGGTGATTGTTGATAGACTGACCAAGTATGTAAACTTTTGTGCACTCTCTCATCCCTTCAAAGATAGTACAGTTTCCACCTCTTTCATGGAGACAGTTCAAAA